>NW_006499997.1:1467530-1481259 GCF_000471905.2 Amborella trichopoda | reverse complement strand
ATTGAGGAAGCACAAAGATGCAACACTATATTCCAAGTTTTATTCGATTTGATATGTAAAAATAGTAGGGAATTAGTAATTCAATTGATTTAAAACCTGTTGGCTGGAATTTTTGGCTCTGCTTTGGGAATTCTTGTCCAAACTTGGTGTATTAAGAAGAAAGGCCCCATCTTTGCTGTGATATTCAATCCTGTGAGTACTGTGGTGGCAGTTATCCTTGAGCCTATACTACTTCGCATCAAACTTCATGTCGGAAGGTGGGTGTGCTCATCACTTTGAAGAAATCGAAATAAAACAATTATTCTTTTGTAAACATTACAATAAAGGAGGACACAATCACCAATATTATTTGACAGATCTGAGATTTAATGTTGTCACAAAATTCAAAACATTTTCCCTTAGAACTTTGAGCCTAGCGAATAATACATCTCTAATTGCCAAGTTTGACAAATGACATCATTTTACCAAATATAAAATGTTTTTTTTTTCAGAAAATCAGTTACTATGAACCAAATATAAAAGGTCTTGTTTTATAGTTTTCCTAATTTTGGTAGGAGAGTAAACATTAGACTATGCTAGGCCTTTCTCCAAAAATTTTCTCAGAAAATTATCACAAATATACTTTAATTTTTGTCTATTTAGAAAAAACAGTCAACTTTCATAATCCTCGCCCACACTTGTTTTTTTTTCAATTTTGGTTTTTTTTTTTATCAAAATAACCTTCATGATAGTCGTATTACTTTCTTCAATTTTAGGTTTTTTTTTTACCAAAATAACCTTCACGATAATCATATTACCGTGAAACACCATTACGGTACTTTAAATACCATGAAACACCATTACGGTACTTTAAGTACCATAAAAACTAACGTATAACAATTACCGGAAGCACCATTACAAACTAACCCATATTATACGGTATTATTACCACACTCGAAATGTCGTAATATGATACCCTATAAACCCCTTTTCTCTTTTACGGTTCTGTTTATATTTATCTATTATTTCTCTCTCTAATTCTTTTTATATTTATCTCTTTTTTTCTCTTTAATTCTTTTTAATATTTATCTCTTCTTTCTCTCTAATTCTTTTTTTTTTATCTCTTTCTCTCTCTCTTCCTGAATCTTTTTTCTCTCTTTCTCTTTCTCTCTCTACTTACTTCATCAACTCAATAAACACGATTTTCTCTTTCTCTCTCTACTTACTTTATCAACTCAATAAACAGATTTCAATGCGACAAGGAAATTCCAACGCGACAAGGAGATTTGTATAACAACTTGTGTGTACCTTATCCTCCCCTATAAAAACTCCCTTCAACCCCATCCGACTTCGTGTGTAATTATCTCGCCAGTAAATCACCAGAAACTTACCAGCGCACGCTTCTTGCGTACTGGAAAAGGCCAAACCGCCCTTCTTCATACGTCCTTGGTACCACAATCTCGTAGGAAAAAGCAGTGTTTGAACACTGTCAGAAATTCCAAAGAAACTCTTTGCCCTGGCCATCGATGCCAGAATCTCGCCAGTCGTCTAGGCCTAAAGATTTCCAGTAATTGAAAGAGTGTTGTCTTTGAAAAACCAGGAGGCTACATACACCCTTACATATCTCTCATACACTCTTACACATCTCTCCCTATTTCTTAAGCATTATTTTTAAGAAACTCTTCCTATCTTATTTAAAAGGAACCAAAGAATTTAGGGGTTTTGAAAAGGAAAGTACTCTCTCCTCCCACGTAACTCTCTCTATCTTTATCTCCCTCCTCCCACATAACTCTATCTATATCTATCTCCCTCACGCAATAAATGAAATAAATATATAGGAAATCCCCTAGTGATTCTCTCTCTAGGTGTAGAGATAAAGATGAGGAAGAGATGTTGTGATTCTAAATATAATGATATAAATCGAGAAGAAAAGGATTGGGATATAAAAAAGAGGAAGAGATGTTGTAATTCTAAATATAATGATATAAATCGAAAAGAAAAGGATTGGTTATCCATGGATTTGGTTGCAATATTTATCCGGTCATTCTCTCTATTCTTATTCTTTTGAAGAAGGGAAGGGAAAACTATAATTACTGCACTTTAAGTGCGGTCATAGACGATCAATTAATCACGGTACTTAGAGTATCGTGATGCTAAAGACGCTTCACGGTAATAGGACTACCGTGAAGGCTATTTTAGTCTTAAAAAGCCCAAAATTGAAAAACAAAAAAGTAGGGACAACCTTTACAAAAGTTTGGATTTTTTTTTAATTAGGTAAAAATTAAGGTATATTTCCGATAATTTCCCAATTTTCTTTTAAAATAGTTGGCTATAGTATTTGTAGTTATTTTGGGTCATCATGCAACTTTCCCAAGAAGACCTCAAGTTGAAAGATTTCACAAATTTAAGCGTCTACTATTTTGAGAATTTCATATACAATTTGTATACTTTTATGAATTGTTATGGATATTCAACGCTCTGACCATAGCTCAATTCTTTATTTTAATTTTTTTGAGTTTTGCGGTTTGATAGGAGTAACTTTGGTCATTCCTTATTTTGATTATCTTAGAGTTTTACATTTTGATAGGAGCAACCTTGGTCATTCTTGAACTCTACTCTGCACTATGGGCCAAAGCAAAAGAAGGGGGGAAATTGGAGAAAATGGGCAATAGAATGGCACAAGATGAAGTGGAAGTTAATGAAATAGAAGAGGGTAGAAATGGCACCCTAGTACAACATGGTTCTGTGGAGGTGATGACGCAGAAAATAGCACCTTAGCACAACATGTATCAGATTCTGTATTGTGTTAGAGTGACTTCAGCCAGCATTTTAAATAGTATGCTGCATGTGTCTGGTGGGCAACCCAAAGGAAATATAAAAGAAATTCAATTGGTTATCTATATCAATTAAACCTGATGCTTCTCATCCAATTCAATATGAACCTCATATGTATTATTAAAGTAAAATCCCATCTTACTTGAGAAAAGAAAATGAAGGGCTGCTCAAGATTCCCAAAAGTAAAGTATGCAATATGTACCGTAACTAATAATAATATAATATAATATACAAAGAAACTATTGACGTTTAGTACAAAGAGGTCACAACGATTATAAGTAATTGCAACCTCCTTGTAAAAAAGATATTTGATCTCATAATATATAATCCCTAATAATATTGATATGCATCAACAACAAATCTCCCATAAAAAAAAAACTCATTGGAAACATTGCTACTATATATATGGTTGACATTGATATCCTATACAAAATACAAAAAAATCAATCAAAACAATCTCACTAGGAGTGCTGGAACGCTTTGCATATGCAGGTTTATGAAGAAAAGATGTATTCTTTGTATGCACAGTAGACAGAGAGAGAGAAAGTAGAACACTCAGCTAATACTGAATCTATAGAAACTGTAGGGTTCTCGTGAACCCCTTAGCTTATGGAATTGAGAATCTCAAACACCGAGATCTCACCCAAGATCGTGTACATGATTGGCTAAACGCGAAGTAGATGAATACAACTATAAATCGAGTGCGCCAAATAAAGCAATCATAAAAGGGACACTACAACAACACATGATTTACGTGGTTCACCCGTAGGGCTACACATCCACGGCCTCTGCATTTAGAAATCCACTATTACAATGAAGATTACAGTTTTGGGTTACAAGAGATAATACCTATATTTAAATATCAATAAAAGCCCATCACTGATCTTTCCTTCTAAACCTGCTCTCCTGTCCGAGCAACACCATCGATCAACATCATCTTTCCCACTGCAATACCACTAATGAAAAAATAACCTCGAGAGTAACATAGAGATTTTCTCTCTCTAGAAGTGGAAGTTAACTAACTTAAAACTCATAGAAATACCGTCCCTCTCTCAGAGGTCATGTCTCTCTTGAAGACCCATCTTCATATTGGAAATCCATTCCCATAACCCCCAAAAGGGTGACCCTCAAAGCATGCACATTATGTACTCCTTCACTTTCTTATAAAGATATCACTTTCTTACTTCTCAAGAAAGTCAATTTTCTATTTCCCATAATACCCTAATCTTTAGAAGAAAATATGAGTATGGTGATTTAGCTATCACCAAACCCAACAATATCCACCTTGATAGCAAAATCACTATAATTGCCTTGACAACCTTCATTGAATAGATTTCTTGCTTTCTTCATACTTGCCTCTATTGTGGAATTTTCACAAACACTTTAGCTTCATATTTCTCCACCTCAAACCATGAATATTTCTTGATTTTTTCTCACTTACCTCCATTGTAGAATTTTCACAAACACTTTGCCTTTGAATTTTTTCACCTCAAACCATGTATCCATAAATCTTCGTCATTCCTCTTTTTCTTAATATAAACCTTAGCCTCGTACATATCTTGTGTTGAAAAACTTGAGTGAAGAGATGGATCCAGTTCTAAGATTTAGGGTAATGTCTTGAGACTATCGATCGCAAAGGTCAGGCTTTTACCAAAACTGTGAGAATTCTGTAAATTTCTGTATACTTCTCCATAGCCATGAAACCCTTATTAAAGAGGGATGGAGGAGGTCGTTCTCCAACGTTCGGCTTACTCCTGAAATCTCTGAGAAAACATGAACTTGTAATCTTGGGAAGTGGGTGGTTACTTTCTAGCCTTTAGATAACGACTCTTTCTCTCTCTACAAAGCTTCATTTTTTAGTGATAAGCATTAAATTATAAGAGAGAAATATTGCACGTTTAAAGGCCCCATGGCCACACATACGTACCAACATCTCCGACTTAGCTATGAAGGCTAGATATATTGAAATATCATAAAGTCTTTACCACTTAATGAATTTAACATTTATGTGCATATTTTTATCATGAGGCTTTCACGCAAGTGCGGTTATATATCTCATAATAAAAAATGTCCAAAGTCATGTCATGGTTTTTCACGCTAATGCGGTTTTTCATCTCATGACCAAGACATAAAAAAATATCCCGTTTGGGAGTTCCTGACTTAAATATTTCTAAGTCCCATCAAAGTTACATGCTTTGATAATATTTCTGCACTCAATCCCTTTATTAAAGGGTCTACAATCATATCTGAATATGACAAATGACTTACAGTTATTTCATTCTTTCCAATAATATCATAAATATAATGATAATCAATTTCAATGTGGTTACCCTTGGAACTATAAGCTCCATTTCTAATTGATGACATAACAGCATGATTATCACAAAAAATTTAACAGGTCCGTTGGCTATATCTAGCTTCAAATTATTTATGAAGCGTTTAATCCATACGGCATAAGTTGTAGCAATGCTATAAGCAATATACTCGGCTTCCATAGTATACCGAGCGACACAACCTTGTTTCTTACTAGACCAAGAAACATAATACCTCCAAAGAGGATTACAGTTCCTGAGGTTGATTTTCTATCATCTGGGTCTCCTGCAAAATCTGCATCAGAGTACCCAGTAACCTCTAAATTTTCAGCTTGGAATCACAACTTGTAATTTTTAGTTTTCTGAATATACTTGAGTATCTTTTTTACCGCTTGCCAATGAGCCATCCCATGATTACTCTGAAATCTATTTACAAGACCATATGCATGACTCAAATCAGGTCTTGTACACAGCATGATATAATTTATACATCCTACAGCATGAATATATGGAATTCTTTCTATTTCAGCTCTGTCACTATCATTTAATGGATACATTTTCTTTAATAATTTCAAGCCTTTACGTTTATGTGTATCTATGAGCTTGCAATTTTTCATCTTAAATATCTTTAAAACACTTTTTAAATAATTTTTCTGGGATAAACATAGAAGTCTTGAACTTCTATCTCTTGTTATCTTAATGCCCAATACATATGAGGTTTCTCCCATATCTTTCCTCTCAAAATGGGAACTTAGCCATGATTTGATATAATTAATCATGCCAATATCATTACTGGCTATCAAAATATCATCCACATAAAGTGATAATATAACAAAATTGCTCGCACTATTCCAGACATATACACAATGGTCGAACCTATTGACTATAAAACCAATTTCAGTGATTGCATTATGAAAAATAAAGTACCATTGCCTAGAAGATTGTTTTAGACCATATAAAGATTTCTTAAGTTTATATACTTTGTCTTCTTAGCTTTTAATGACATATCCTTCTGGTTGTTTCATGTATATATCTTCTTTTAATTCACCATTTAAGAAAACTGCTTTGACATCCATCTGAAATAATTCTAGATCATAATATGCAACTAATGCAAGGATGATCATAATAGATGAAAATTTTCCTACTGGAGAATAAATTTCTACATAATCTATGCATTCTCTTTGGGTAAATCCTTTAGCTACCAACTTCGCTTTATATTTATCAATGGATCTATTTGCATTAAGCTTTTCCTTTAGGACACATTTGCAACCGATGACTTTTCTATCTTTAGGGAGGTCAACCAACTCCCAGACTTGATTTCTTTTAATAGAATCAAGTTCATCATCCATGGCTTGAGTCCACTCAGCAGAGTCATGTGAGCTAATAACTTCACGGTAACTTCGATATTCATCTATTGTATTCTCACTCATTGAAGAGTAATTATCTTCATTCATAAATACATAAAATTCTTCTAAAGTCGTTGGTGGGGCTCTAGTTCTTTTAAGCCTATCTGGTATACTTGATTCAATTGAATCATTCTTACCAAATGTAGAGGGAGTCTGAGAAACATGTTTGAATCATTCTCACCAAATGTAGAGGGAGTATGAGAAACATGGTCTTCCAGGCCCTCTTTATCTTTATCAATTTCATAAAAGTCAATATGCTTATTTAAAATATTTTCATCATCTATATTTTCTAATAAATGCGCATCACGACTCTCTACTAATGATCTAGTATCATGGTTATAAAATCTATACCCTTTAGAATTTTCTGAATAGCCTATAAAAGACAATTTTAGAGTTTTAGTTTGTAATTTATCTCTATTTTGTGGTGGTATAAGCACATGTGCCCAAGAACTCCAAATTTTCAAGATAGTAAGGTCAGGTTTCCTACCTGTTCATAATTCATATGGGGTCAAGTCTATAGATTTAGTTAGAATACGATTAATGATATACATTGTAGTGTGGAGAGCCCCACCTAAAAAATGAGGTGATAAATTTGAATGGCTCATCATGGACCTAACCATGTCTATTAGCGTTCTATTTCTCCTTTTAGCTACACTATTTTGTTGTGGTGTATATAACATAGTTGTTTGGTGAATTATATTATGCTCCTTACAAAATTTAGAAAATAAAGCGGAGCAATATTCACCTCCCCTATCTATTTGAAGAATTTTAATATGTCTACCTAACTGATTTTCTACCTCAGCTTTATATTTTTTTAATATTTCTAATGCATCTGATTTCTTACTAATTAGATATATATATCCATAGCGTGAATAATCGTCTATAAATGTTATGAAATATTCCATACCTCTATGTGTTTTCACATTTAATGGGTCACATATATCAGAGTGAACAATACTAAGTAGTTCACTAGACCTTTTCCCTTTAGAAAAATACTTCTTAGTTAATTTATCAAAAATACATAGCTCGCATGTTTTGAACGCAATTTCTCCTAAATTGGGGAGCAAGCCTCTTTTAACCATTTGATTCATTTTGTCTTTATTTATATGTCCTAATCTTAAGTACCATAAATATGGATCATCCATACACATAAAAGCATCAAAAGAAGCATCAATATAACCAGAAAATGATGAACTTTCATTAATATTCAGTCGGTACAAATTGTCAACTTTAGTACTGTACACCAAAGCACTAGAATGCTTCTCAATGATAACCCGACCAAACCTGAACCTTATTTCATAACCCTTGTCGTCTAGACTTGGGACAGAAATCAAGTTGCTTCTCATATTGGGCGCATATAATGTATCAGTCAATAAGAGATTTGTTCCTCCTGGTAAATACAACTTGAAAGTACCAACACCTAGTACATCGAAGTAGATGTCATTTCCCATATAAATCCACTGGTTACCGACTGCAATCTCTTTCAATTATGTGAATCCATCCTTGGTCTTCGAGACATATCGAGTGGAGGCTGAGTCGACCCACCAATTTCTCAGGTCATGATCGACAATTATTGATTCTAGGATTATGCAGACCAAATCCTTTCACTTATTTTGATTATTTCGAACATGGTTGTTATTTTGATTCCTATTTTTATTTTTCAGCTTAGGATAATTAAATTTGATGTGCCCAATTTCCTTACAATAAAACAGGTCTTCTCAACCTTATTTTTTGGATTTTTAAAATTTCTCCTCATTCCCTTATACATATTATTTTTCTGATAATTGAAACGTTTCTTGAAGATTTGAGAAGATGAACTTTGGGTAAAGTGGAGCTCATTTGACTTTCTTCCTCATTCTTCTCTCAGCTTCAATAGTAAAATGCATGGGAAAATTTAACATGGTTATCCCTTGTGCAGAATGGTTCAATGAAGTTACAACAGACTCCCAAGATGGAAGGAGACTGTTAAGGACAATTGACACTTGCATGTGATCGGGGACTGGATTCCCAGCTGCAGCAAAGTCCTTTGCGAGTGCTGTCATTTTATTGACATGCTCGGTCACTGAGTCCGTTTCTTTCATTTTGCAAGAATCGTATTTTTCTAATAACAATTGTACATAGGTCACAAAAGTGGTCCCATACTTTTCAGATAGGGCGCCTAGCATACTTTGAGCTGCGGTGTAATCCTCAAAGACTCTAATTAAATCATCTTCCATAAAACTCAACATAGTAGTCCTAGCTACTTTGTCATCTTCTAACCATTTTTTAAGTCACCTTCTGGCTTGACCATTGGCATTAGGCTATAAAACTAGTAGTTCTGTTTCTAGGACATAATCTACCCTATCTTGAAAAAGAATATATCCAATTTTTCTTTTCCACATAAAAAAATTGGTCCCATTGAGTTTTTCAAGTTTGGATAATTCTGGCATGACTAGCCTAGATACCATTTTAAATTTTTAGATAATGCCTAAAAGTTCAAAAATAAATTTAATTATGTTTAAGAAAAGGTTGTCTGCTAGCTAAATCAATAAGTTTGCCGACTCTCAATGAGCTGCAACTTGAAAGAAATTTTTTTTCGAACAGTTTATGTTCGCACTGCTGTGATGCAACAAAAAATTAATAAAGTAAGGCAACAACTACTTTTATGTCAAATCTTGCATAAGAATAATTTTCATAAATATGTGAATATGTCTTAGCATAAGATAGAGAGTCTCCAATGATATTTGATATTTTTCAACAAAAAATATGGCATTTCATAATCACAAAAAAAAGAAAAATTCACAAAATCAAGATCATGAAATTTTCTAACTTAAAGAGACTAAAGCATAGGATAATTATGCAATGCACTGACAATTATTATGCAAATAAAATATGTCGAAAATCTCTAAATTATAAGTCACAAAACAAACAAATAAATAAATAAATACATGCAATTGATATGTAAGCCTTTACTCCAATAGAATTGGCACGTGTATAATAAGATTCAATAAAAAAAAAATATGCACTAATTTTCAGCAACAAAAAGATGGAAGAAAGAAGATGCCAGCCGCCTGATTTTCACCAGTCCATGGTCAGTAAAAAAGTATATAACAATACGTAAATTTAGATGCTGAGCTACCGTGCATAGAGTAGAAGAAATTTTTTTTTTTGGATAGTCTTTACAAATTACTATTATTATTATTATTAATTTAATTAGAAAAAAGAGAGAAGAATTATTTGCCTTATTTTCTGTTACTTGACCATGAGCTCAAGTATGTACTGTATCAGCAACTTGATCTTATAGAGATTGATCTTATAAAAAGAGAAAATAACTACACAACTTGTTCTTACTGTATCAGCAACTTGATCTTATAGAGATTGATCTTATAAAGAAAGAAAATAACTACACAACTTATTCCTACTTTAGAGAGAGAGCCTAATATTGAAGCGTAGAGAGAGAACCTAATATTGAGGCGTTTGCTAAGTCAAGATAACTCTTCTGCAACACCATAAAAAATTTACGGTAAGATATACGTGAATGACAAAGTACAATATCAAAGTTACTGCAAATTAAACTTAGGAAAAAAAAATATGATATAAAATACCAAAAAAAAATTGGGACATGTAGATTATGAGCCCACCACGCGTCCACAACCTGCTCTGATACCAATGTTGAAAAACTTGAAGGAAGAGATGGATCCACTCTTAGGATTAGGGATAGTGTCTTGAGACTATCGATCGCAAAGATCAGGTTTTTACCAAAACTGTGAGAACTCTGTAAATTTCTATGTACTTCTCCATGGCTATAAAACCCTTCTTAAAGAGGGATGCATGAAGCTCCAACGTTTGGCTTCCTCCTGAAATCTCTGAGCAAACGTGGTCCCTTAATCTTGGGAATTAAATTATAAGAGAGAGAAATATTGCACGTTTAAAGGCCCCATGGCCACACACACGTACCAACATCTTGTGCTCTGATACCAATTATTGTAAAATTGAGATAAACCCAATATCCATTTTGAATAAATTGGGATATCTCAAATCCCACTTTCACTACTCAAATAAAATATCCAAGATACAATAACAAGTATAATATAATTGAAAAAATATAAGAATAATAAATCAAGCAATATGGGAAAACATCCAAACTCAACATAAATGAAAATATAAAGGGACATGCACATATACGTGGTTCACCCAAGATCGGCTACGTCCACAGGCAAGACGGTAAAGATGTATTCACTATCAAGAGGAAAAATTACAAGATTGGGGTCATACAGAGTTGCCTCGTACAATATCAATGAATGCTCAAACTAAGAACCTCCTACCACAAAACCACCAACAATGGACTTCTTTCTTCGACCTACAATGGACTTCGTCCTTCGACTCACTGATGCCATGAACAAATGCCCAACAAATGGCTCAAGATGAGCCCCAAATGATGGGGCTAGGGTTTTGTTGCAAAAATCCCAAATTTCTAACCTCAAGCTTTTGTCTCTAAGTTTTTATTCCTTCTCTCATTCACCCACGATTTTGTCTCTCAAAGGCTTTCACCAAAAATATATTTTTTTTTTACGAGATTGCCGTTTATCAAAAGGGTGAATACCATTAGGGTTGATTTAGCATCACTCCCCAACATAAACTAACACTCGAAATATGAAAATACTCACCGGGAATGCTGTTATGATTACAGCTGACGGACAAAGTTTGAACTCAGGGCCTGCAAAAATATGACAGTAGGTCGACAATAGATAATACAGCTTAAATCATCACTTGGGGAATTATCTTCTGAACCAGTAGGAGCAGGCCATCTAAATATTCATTCTTCATTGAATTAACAAGCTACTAAAGAGGAATGAGAAAACGCATAAACAAAAGAAATCACTCTGCTACTCTGCAGTAGTACCGTGAATAATCTAGACAAAGATTTCCTTCACCGGGGAACCGATTAAAAGCAAAAGAAATAAAAGAACAAAAAAATTTCCTCACTGGGAACGTTGTATATTTTTCTTCAAGAGCAAATCATTTAGCTTACTTTTCTTAAATTAAGGAATTTAGTTTGAAAAATTTCATCCACATGCTTATTAGAAAGTTGAAAAAAAAATAAAAATAAATAAATAAATAAATAGATTCAGTCAGTGGGTACTGTTATAGGGTTTGTACATATGTCAGGCCTTTACGTACACAACCAAAATTTCATAGCCGTGGCTTTGAACTTGAGATTTTTCAATTTTTCTAAAACTTTTTTATATTAAGGGCTTAAGTTTTCAAGTCTTTTGGGATTTCTGCAAGTTGATTTATTATTTTTATTTTTGTAATTAGGGATTTAAATTTTCTATTTGAAAGTGAGGGCTTCATTTTTCTTTTTTAAGCCTTTTAAGGTTTCTGCATATGATTTTTTTTCTTTTTTTGGCAACTACAATTTTCAATTTCTTTCTAAATTTGAGGGCTTCAATTTGTTTTTCTTTCTTTCTTTTTCTTTTCCAAATCTCTACACCACCATTGGTAAACCCTTCGATGGTGCATTGATTTTAATTATAATTACATATTACATATGGTATTTAATATATAGTTATACTCTTAATTTTTTCGTATTTATTTGGTTATAGATAGTAAAGATTGAATAAAGCCAGTTTACTTGATTCAATATGAGGTTTTTTAAAATTGAAACAACACAACATTGAATGCATTTTAAAAATTTGCATGGCATCATAGGAAGCAAGCACAACAACAAGCCAAAAGGTTTATAGTGTATGACAACATTACATGAACATATATTTACTTATACCATTTTGAACTCTCTCTTTCTCTCTCTATTGGAAGGATGC
Organism: Amborella trichopoda; assembly: GCF_000471905.2. The sequence continues at coordinate 1,468,923 of NW_006499997.1, read as the reverse complement.
AGGTAACATGCGGCCACATGTAGAAATGCGAGATTGATAATAAATATCTATACTATATTATTAAATTTGTAATAAATATCTATACTATATTATTAAGCAAGAGTCAAGGGGTAGATACATGTCGCAATAATAGGAAGGGACCCTAATGGTAGAGATATTACAACCTTAATGGTAGAAAGATTATAATATAGGTGTCTCTATTGTGTAAGTTATATTCTCCATCTTTAGGGGAGGTGAGAGAAAGACAAATTTTGTACTCATCCTTTAGAGAAAGAGAGAGAGATAAGTATTCCTTTATGTAGATTCTTTTATGGATTTGGATTGCCTTGATATTTTTTAAGCAAAACAAATCACACAATAGGGTAGAGTATTGAGATATTTTAGAAGAAAGATGAGAGGGAGACTCACATATGAAATAGTATGAGAGACTCACAAAAGTATCTAACATTATCCTAAAAAAAATTAAGAGGTTGGACCGTAGATAGAGATTGATTATAAAAGTAAAATTCTCTCTTATCTCTCTCCACAAATTCCACTCTCTCCCCCAACCCCACGACATCCTCTCTTTTTCTCTCTTCTCCACGGCCTTTCTCTCTCCTTCAATACCTCTCTCTCTTTCTCCTTTCTCTCTCCATACCTACATCTCTCTATCTACCTTTCTTTTTCATCCTTCTTTTTCTTTTTAACTTCTTTATTCCTTATTTCTAAATGATTTTGTATTTTTTATTTATGATTTTTAGTTGATGAGTGGTGTTCAACTTATTGTAGATATTTGAACATATGAAGTAAATTAAACAAGAAGCCAACAAGTTATATTCTTAACTGCCCAAAAAAAGAGAGAAAGAAACATGGTATATTTCAACACGTTTCTTTTTTAGTTTTCAATTTTAAGGTTCTAGCAATATTAAGAATAATTAGCAATTATATGTATGATTATAAAATTACTATTATAATATTTTGCTCTTTGTAAGGGTATCATGGATTCTTTTGAGATGGTGGGGCAGAATTAAAAGACAATGGTACTTCATGCACAATTAAAAAAAATAAAAAATGTTACAGGATATCAATGGTAGTTATTAAGGTTTGTTTTCATAGGGCCTTTTAGATCTTCATAATTACGTGATTCAATAATATGGGAAATCAAAATATTGGGATTATGAGAGGAATAAACAATGGTTACATATGGCTTTCTAATTTATTTTATATAATACTTAATTATATTTAAAAGCTACAGAATAATAAAAATATGATTTTTATAAGAATAATGCAATTTATAATAATATTATATTATTATTACAATAATGTATTAATAATATATATGTCCCTTTGTTTTATTTTATATAATACTTATTGCGTTTAATGAATAAATAATAATATATATATAATATTATTT
>NW_006499997.1:1431163-1455234 GCF_000471905.2 Amborella trichopoda | reverse complement strand
AAGATCCGGATCCCCGATTCGCCGATCCGGATCGGTTTTTTGGAAGCCCGATCCGGGTCACCGATCCGTTTTTTAAACCTTTGCACAAACCTGTCGGTATTATAGCTGACCGTTTTATCTAACCAGACCGGTTTATAAACAACCATTTTTTTACTGTATAACACCCATTTTAACTCACGTTATATATTAGGGCGCCGTTATTTTTAACAGGTCCGTTATATTTGACAGAATTCACGGGTTTTGCTTTTTTTGAAGATTTGATTAAATTTTTGTTGCTTTTTCCTCCTTTTTCAGGTTGTTAACGTCGATTCGTAACTGAAATTATTGTTTTAATAGTATAAAATGAAGGATTATCACAAAAAACATAGCGATATTTGATTTTTTGCCCCTTTTTTTTATTTCGTGTTCTTCGTGTATTAAAAAAACTCCGCCATAATGCAATATGTGGCCTTGTTTTTTTTATTCTTATCAATGCAAGCCTAGGGATTTTGTATATAATAGACTTAATCAGTGTATTCTACTTTGAATTTCATATAAAACGCTATTGCAGCTCGATTTTGAGCGATTAGGGCTTCGACTCGATTTTGTAGATCGGTTTTGAAAAAATATGCCATCCTTTGCTCTTTTTTCAATCAAAACGTAGAGCTTTTGTAGATGATGGAGTTAGTCACAAGATTCAAGTCCTGATTTCATTGAAAATCGGAGATTTGGAGCTCAATTTTGATTAATTTGGGCATCAGCTTAGCTTTTTAGAACTTGGTTGAAAAAATCCGCCATACTCTAGAGTGTTGATTCAATTTTGGTTTTCTTCTAATCAAAATATAGGGCTTTTGTAGATCATGGAGTTAGTCACAAAATTTAAGTCTTGATTTCATTGAAAATCTGAGATTTGGCGCTCGATTTTGAGTGATTTGCGTATTGACTCAATTTTTTAAAACTGAGCCGAAAATCATCCGCCAACCGCTTGATTTTGTGCTCGATTTGGTGATCGATTTTTACAACTGAGATCATAGGTATGAATTTCAGGTGACTTTTCATTTAGTGTTTTTTATAAATATGATTTTTTAGTTGCTCAAGTATTTGTTTACCACTTTATTTTGCTCAAGTATTGTTCAGTTACCGTAAAGGAAAAATCACTTAATTATTTGAATTCAAAACTGGTGGCTTTTAACGGTAATTTGCATAATTTTCAAAACATTTAATACTTAACATCAATGTGAATAATTAACACACTCGGAATTTGATGTTTTACTCGTAAAAGTTTTTTTTTGTAGATGTAGATAGTGGTGCGATTGTATTTTTGGGTTGTTTATGTCATAATGACTTGCTTTTTGGCCATATATGTCATAAATTTGCTTTATTTAGTGCTCGAGCATTGGGTGCTATTATTGCATATTTTGTAGTTATTTGATATAATGCCCCTTCAATTCTAAGAAATACTTGGATACCAGTAGTATATTAATGCTTAATTTGACATGTTGTAACCAGCTGCATTGAGTTGTAAAAGGAAATAAGCAGGATAGTTTTTAATGTTTGTGCTTGGGATGTCGGACGGTTATGTACTATTATGTTTATAATTGTGTAAGGGAAGTGTTCAATTATATTGTGAGTAATGATATGTTGATCTCTCTTGTTTGAATCATGTTTTTCTCTTTGAAAGCTGGATGATTCTAGGAGACTTTGGCCAATGGGGTACCACAAGAAATATTTTTGATTGGCGATGGGGCACAGCTGCGGCACTACAGACTTCACCAGGCCTTACTCATATTTTTCACCTAGTGAACCTTGATAGGGAGACATAACAGTACCCTGACATACCCCCTTCCCCCCCTCCCTCCCCCTTCCCCTTCCACCACTCTCATTACTACTAGCCATTGTTAGTTGGACTTTGTAATTCCATCAATTGAATTAATGTCAAATTATAAATTGTCATGCATATCTCCATAGTATTCATATAGTGATTTATATAAAAAGTTGTTTCAAATTTGCTTGGGTAAGATAAATGTAGGTAACAAGATAATATACCCTTAATCGAAGTTATTCTATTTCTTTTTTTGTCTTTTTGGGAGTTTTTGACCCATTTTAAAAAAAAATCTATCGGACCGGTTAGTCCAGTTCTGATTCTAGCTGCTCCCAACCCCAAATTTGGTTAACTGTTCCTGTTTGATTTTGTGAACACTGGTCCAATCCCATCACCCCATTTAAATTAGTGATAAAAGACACTCCCTATTATTGATGCGAGTTTAAAATGTTAAAATTATTTTAGGTGAGGTTAGTGTAAGGCACCCTCCTTGTAAAAATTGGTTTGGAGAAGTGGTTCCAGTATTGGAAGCCTTATGATGACTTGAAAATCTATTTTTATTCCTTGTTATGAAATTCAAAATTTCAAAAATAGTACAAATTAACCAAATCTATAAACATTTGAAAATCTTGAAAATGGAGGGTCCAGATAACTCGTTACAAGAGGCATTATTTTTAAGAATTTAAATTCTTCTATGTATCCATATTTTGCAGTAAAAAAATGGTTCTTTCAAAAAAATACAGTTCTTCGATGTATCCATCTTTTGCAGTAATAAATTATCCATCTTTTTTGATAATTTATTATCGAAAACGAAGTAAAATAAATTATTAGAAAGGTTCTTTCAAAAAATTCAATTTTCAAATTAGAAAATTTATTTATTTTTATTTTTTCATATTTATTTTAGTTTTTTATTTATTTTTCATTTTCATGATCATCATGGTGGGATCCAAAATGATTTGGATGGAGCAGATACACCAAAATGTCATGCAAATCTTCAAATAATGTTTTCCCATGGAGCGCAAAACTTGAGGATTTGCTCAGCTTAAAACGAGGTGCGGTACAACGCAAGAGAAGTTCCAAGTCATATTTAAACATTCTCCTCTCAATTGGATTTGATTTGGAGTACAAAAAACTTTCCAAATGGGTGACATTAAACTTGATCATTTATGGCGCTCAAATCTAACTTTGTTCATAAAAAGAAGAAGTTATATACTTAAAAGAGTGTTGGAGAATTGTCTTGAACTCTTTTAAGTTCCCACATCTAATAAATGGGAGGTGGTCGTCATGAAATCTTTACCTAAATTGTCTTCTGATCACACACCCATTTTGTTACAAACAAACAAGGATGTTTCGGTCATTGCGATTTGAGATTTGTTGGCTAGTGAAAAGGAGACCGTAGATTTAATATAACAAACCTGGTCAAACGCGGTGTTATATGGTGTGTATACCAAATTTTTAACAAATTGCATCATCTCAGGCATAAATTAATGGATTGTAAAAGACAAAATTAAATTTGTTTGGGATCAAAGAATGATAAAGCACTTGCCAAGATCGAAGAGCTGAATGGAGCATATTATGCTTCAAGCACTATAGAGGATAGACAATTAAAGAGGCGACAGTTGATGGGGTCTTTGTATAAACTTCTTAAAATTGAGGAAACATATCAGAAATAGAGGTCGAGAGCTAAATGGCTTAAGGAGGGTTACCTCAATACAAAATTCTTCCACTCTATATCTAACACAAGAAGATGCGTTTTTAGATTGCATATAGAGGGGGTTCAAGAAGGTGATTTAGTTCAAGAAGGTGATTTAGAAGGGTGGGAGAAAGGACTTGTTTATCACTTCAAGAAGATCTTCTCTTGTGAACAATCTTTTAATGTTGATTTTCTCATGTCTCTTTTTAAGTCCTTACCTGATAGTGAAGCACGGACACTGGAGATCATGGTCTCTATAAAAGAATTGGCGCGAGCAGTTTTCAATTTGGTAAGTGATAAAGCACCGGTCCCGAATGGCTTTCCTTTGAATTTGTTTTTTGTTTTTCCAGAGGTTTTGGGACATGGTAAGATGAACTGCTCATGATGGTGGAAGAGTTCTTAGAAAGAGGTACCTTAAACAAAGGTATCAACTCTACCTACTTCGCTCTTATACCAAAAAAAGTAATTTCTAGCCTTGGTGATATTCGGCCTAATAGCTTGCTTAATATCCTATATTAAATTATTGCAAAGATTTTGGCAAAAAAGCTCGTTAGTATTTCCTTTGATTGTAGCAGGTCCGTAGTCTGTTTTTATTAAGGATAAACTGATTACTGATAGTACTCTTATTGCTCAAGAATGTATTCATTCTATAAAGCTTCAAGATTCACTATAAGTTCTCATTAAGCTAGACATGGAGAATGCATATGATAGGGTAGACTGGCATGTTCTATATGAAATCATGAGACAAATGGGTTTTCAGGAGAAGTGGAGAAGGTGGATTTATTGACTTTTGTCTAGTTCTCATTTACTGATTAATGGAAGCCCTATGGAAGCCCTAGAGGCTTCTTCAAGGCATTCAAAGGTATTTGTTAAGGGGATCCTCTATCCCCATTGTTATTCAATATTATGCTCAGTGAAGTGGAGAATCTCGAGTTTTTAGTGGTTTTAAAGTTTTGGATGGGGCGCTAAGTATTTCGCTCTTCAATATGCCAATGATACTTTGATATTTTGCGATGCAGGTCTAAGCCATGTGGTTAATATCCACAGATTTATACGATGTTCTAAAATTGTGTTCGGGTTGAAAGTTAATTTTCATAATACTTCCTTGGCAGCTATAGCTTGTTTGGATGATACTTTTGATGTTTTAGTGGCTTGTGTGGATTATGAAGTTGAGAGATTCTCTATCAATTATTTAGGCAATGCCACTACTTCTAGGCTTCCTAGAGCAGTTTGGAACCCCATTGTCCAACATTTTTATTTCAAGCTGGATATTTAGAAGGATAAATTCCTTTCTTTGGGAATAAGAATAACTTTGATTAGATCTACGCTTTTAAATTTACGTATTTATCAAATGTCTCTTATGTGTATGTCCAATGTTAGAATACTTGAATGGTTGATGAGGAATTTCCTTAGGGGAGACTTTGATGGAGGTAGAAAGTTTCATTTAGTTAGTTGAGAGAAGGTTTGTACTCTAAAGAATGAAGGGGGATTGGGCATGAGGTCTTTGAAGCTTATGAATTATGATTATTGGCTTAATAATGGTGGTGTTGAACACTAGTGGATGATCAACTTTGTAGGCAGGTGCTTGTGCTAAATATGGATTGGATAGGGACTCTATTTTCATTTATATTAGTATAAGTGGTAATTGGTAGTCACAGGTTTGGAAGAGCATTGTGCGAACAAAATCAGTAGTGGAGAGGAATATGCAGTGATCGTTGGTAAAGGGGACAACATAAGTTTTTGGCATCATAAGTAGTTAAGCAATGGTCCTCTCAAGTTTGGTTTCCTAATGTGTGTACAATTGAATTACTAATCCTTGTGCCAAGGTTAGAGACTTAGTAATAAGGACTGGTTTTAATATTAATTGGAATATTGTGTATAGGTATAATGGAATATTTAATGTTATTGTTCAATTTTTTAACCTCCTGCAAATGCTCATGGATAATTATTTGCCTCTTGTGCTGATGATGAGTTAATATGGGAAAGAGATAATTGTGATCATTTCTATGTGGAGTCGGTGTATTACTTATTATTTCATGATCGGTGGAGATGGGCACAACCAAACCTATATAAAATTTAGAAATGGCCTATTCCTCATAAGGTACAAGCTTTTTTGTGGACTACCATGTATAATCTTTAAAAAAAGGCGAAGATTTTTGCTAATGTGTGTTTGAGTGTTTGATGTGTAAAGAGGAGATGAAGAGAATGACAATTGTCTTTTCCTTCATTGTACTTCTTTTTTTAATATTTGGGCTTAGGCTTTTCAAAGAATGGGTATTGTATTTCTTTACCAAAGAGCTTCCACAAAGATTATTTATTAAGTGGGTCTTCCAAGGTTGGGTAATGTGAGGAAGTAATTTGGAAAGCTTTTTGGGCAGCCAATGTTTAAGAGGTGTAGAAAGAAAGAAATAAAAGAACATTTGATGGGGTTATCTTGAATGAGGAAGTTATTAAAAATAAGATTTTGGATTAAACTTGGGAGTAGGTCTCTGTAGCTAAAGAAGTACAGGTTTATGAAAGTTTATTTTTTAGTGAACATGAAGAACGTTGAGCAACTCAAGCCCAAGACGTATTGGGGAACTCCCTCCATTTATGGGTGTCTTAAGTTAAATTTTGATGGTAGTTCTATTAGAAACTTAAGCCCGGCAAGAGTGGTACGCAATGATCTAAGGATTATCTTATTCTCTTACTTTGATCCATGTGGTTATGATTTTAGAATTGAGGCCGAATAGTCATCCTTACTTCAAGGTTTAAAGCATATACAAAAGCGACAAGTGGGGCATGCAGTAATTGTCAAAAGAGATTCCCTTAAACGCTACTAATCGCAACAATACGGTGCAAAGATTACCCTGCGGTTTAGGTATTTATTCCTTCAAATATTGGATCTCGGAAGTGTCATGGAGCTATCCTTTGGACATATTAATGATGAGGCTGATGGCCTTGCAGATGATCTTGCGAAACAGGGTATCTCTTAGTTAATTCTTGTGATTTGTGATGGAAGTTAAGGATACTTATTTTGAATGCTTATAATACTCATCTTTAATAAATAAAATTTCATGATTTCTAAAAAAAATAAGAAGGAGAAGAGAAGGAGTTCCCACAACACCTCAAAACAGATTTTTGAGGTGCGATGAACACCAGGTTTGGTGTCTAAAGGGAAAGGAATACGCACTTAATCCTCTTAAATAATCTCTCTTTAATAAATCGCAAAAAGGATCATTTTCATTTCGATTTTAATAAAAGCAGTTCCAAAGATTGGCGTTGACTTGTAGATACGTCTTCCTAGATTTTTTTTCTTTTTTTTCTAGAACATATATGAGATTCTGCACTACTTTTTAAAAGAAATTCACATAAAATCTCGGGATTTAACTGTTCCCTTTTAATAATTTATGCTCTAGTTGTACTTTTTTAGACCACATATTGTTTTTAAATTTTATTTCATCTCACCTTAAAAAATACAAAAAGATAGTTTAAAATAAACAAAATGACCAAAATACTATTGAACCTTGTAGTAGTATTTTGTTAATTTTATTATTTAATTATTTTTTATTTTTTATTGGTGGTGAGCACCATGGACTCCCAAATTTTAAACTTACTCGAATATATAAAAAAATAAAATTAAAATGCAATAAGCGCTATCAAAAGGTAGGGTTGAACGTAAAGTACAAATATCTAAGGGACTTTATGCTCTGATAATGAAATAGAAATTGGAAAATTTCCATATTCTATATCTTCATTTTCGTATTCCCACCCATAGATGGGTTGAAATATTAGATATCGTGCATGGATGGTCAGATAGCAAACCTTTGGCGCAAATAACAATCCCCTTATTTTCTTTTTTGCTTTGACTTTTGTATTTTTGCTGCCTTAAAGGGTCATTTCTATCCAAAACTTTTTAATTCCCTTTTTCAATTGAGATTGTATACTATGAGACCATTTATCTATGATGTAAGGAGGTCACAATTACTTCTAACGAATAGATGCTAAATTAAATGGCTTGAGGCGTGTCATGAAATTCGATTTTTTTTTTTTTTTTGAACTTTAAGTTTCATCAATAACACTCTTACAAGCACTGGATTTGAAATTCAGTGGACAAAAATGACTTTGACCTCCTTGTACCAAAAGTAAATGATCTATTTGTATACATTTCCTTTTCAATTATATCTTCTTTTTAAATATTTTTGTGCTTTAATTGCCTTCTATGAGCCCCGATATTTATGGTCTCACATAAGGGCCAGTCCTAAATAACATTAGAACCACAAAGTATCTTGTTCATTTTCTCAAGCCTAATTGCTCGCTGTGAATTATTTGTGCCGGTTTGATCCTTTTTAATCTCATTTAATGTACATTGGATATCGAGTATAAACAACTTATGATGGGGGCTATTTTCACTTAATGAACTACTTTCCACTGTTCCTAATGAAAATTAAGAATCTTCAATGAATATCTATAATTCTATATCTTTTGAAATTAATGGAATTGATTCATGTATATGGTAAGAAGAATGACATTCTAAATGATTTAAAAGGTGTGGTTTGTATAAGGTTACAACCTTAAACAATCCAATTAAGGCGCACCTCCAAATTTTATCTTAATATGTAATTTTCGTGTAAAAATTATTAGGATTATCTGAAAATTTAATTTAATCTTTAATTATAAAATTTTAAACTCCAAAAATGGTTAAAGTCAAGTAGATCTATAAACATATGAAGATTTAAAAAATGAATGGTTTAGATAATGTGCCACAAGATGACCTATTTCTGGAACTCTTGTCGAGATGATCAATTAGAGAGTTTTTCAACCTTTTCCGATGGATTTTTAAGTGCATCTTTAATTCTACATTTTAGTATTGCAACCTTATATAAACTTTTTCGTAACTTAAATGATGCGGCTGAATCATTTTTGATAGGAGAGGATAGTTTTGGCATAGTTGGGGACTTATCAATGCAATCTACATCCAAAAAATACTTATCAGACCAATGTGGTTCTCCTCTCCATATTTTGATATTCAAATAGGAGTCTCTATCATCCAAAAAGAGCATTGTGCAATAGCTGTAAACTAATTTGTCCAGAAGAAATATCATGGAAGCAGAACCATTGCTGAAGAATTAGTATTTCTATCCCAGTAGTCCTCTGAAGATAATAAAACAAATTCACTCCAGAAGAAAACAATTTCCTGTTCGTTTGGCGTCGGTGATGACTACAAACAAATATCAAGAAAAAACACTTCCAAATGTTGGAGATTTACCTACCAGATATTCTATGGCCAACTATATTTTGCATTGTTAAGTGCGACATGAAGTAAAATCTCGGAAGAGTCCCCCAAAACGAACAATAATAAGAATATCGTTCATTAATCAATATTCAATAATTAACATGTATTTAATACTATTAAGAATATCGTTCATTAATCAATATTTAACAATTAACATGTATTTAATACTGTATATCTTTGTCAACACACACATGGACCATCCTAAAATATACCATTCTAATGAAGTTGGCAAATCTTATTACCAAAATTTAGATCATAAAAAAACCCTTGTCTTGTATTGCTCACATTATTAAAGTAGCGCCTAATGTAATTTGAAGACATCTCAAAGGTCCTCCTAAATAGTAGGCGAGAATCATGCCATAGAGAAGCTCATTTGAAATTCAGACTTGAGTTGCAGAGATATCAAGTGAACAATGTACATTCAAGCATTTAGGAAAATGCTGAAGAAACCAGGCCCACATCCTAATATAACTAAAAGGATAGCCTAAAATTTTGAAAAATACAGTGGGCTTTTCACACATTTATTGCGGTAAAAGGTAAAAGTGAAAAGTTTTCATCAATATCCAAAAGGAAGGAGAAGAGGAACCAAGGGAAAATTGGTTGGGGTATGATAGTCAATGATGTTTCCCATAAAATTTAAGCTATTTAACCAATAGAGATGCATCCATTAAAGACAACAGCAGATGATAGGCAAGCTTAATTTTTTGACTTGTCAAATTAAAGTGAAACATTTCATGCATATGACAACTCCCCACAGCACAAGACTGTTAGAAAAAGCTTTTATTTTTCTTTATTTTTCTTATTTTGTTTCTTAGCCTTGAACCTTCCCAGCCCATCCAAATGCAAGTGCCAAATTCATTGAGCACAATACAAAACTCTTACTGCTTGTACATCAAGAGCTTTCAACATAGACTAATGACCATGTACGTAAAACTCATAAGAGAGTAATTTCTTACATACTACGGGAGGTTTTTCTGATATCCATAAAGTAAATAGAAGCTACAATATCACGAACCTCTCTGTGCTCTCAAGACCTCATACTTCCAGAATATCTCAGTAAGCAAATCAACTTATGAGATATGCTAGATAGCACCAATTGATGGCAGTATCAACTTTTGAAGGCAACATAGAGATTGGTTTCTAGCGATTTCTCATTGATCAGATTTCAGTTGTTTGGCCCTCTCTTTCCTTTGCATTGTAGGGAACTCAAAATGTCGCAGTGCCAATGCCTGAGCCACATAAGTGAAGAAGCCATGATTTCCTCCTGATTAACCTTGGGAGGACGAGTACGAAGAGTGTCTGATGGCTCTCTCACATTAGACGGTGTTTGTAGGATGCGGTTATAATACCCTGATATTCCATAACCATATTGATCTGTGTTGAGAGTTTTTTCGTGGTTAACTTTCCTTCTCTTGGTAAAAATGTCATCATGACCTTCAATCCACGTGCCTAACCGTCTTCCACTATATGCAAAGGATTGAGTGGCATCATGAGATGGGGAAGAAGAGACCTGCTGAGGGGTTTGCATAACCTGTGGTTCTTCGGGTGAAATTTTATCCTGCAAGATTACTGTTACTTATTTCAGGTATATTGCAGAGTAAATGGGGATGAAACATCATTAACATTTATTAGCTCTGACTGTAGTGATGAGGTGCAATTTGTATTACATTTGATCCAAACGAAATCAGAATCTCAGCAACCATGAAGGCGAACATGAAGTCAATCCAACAAGCCTAGTACCATGAAAATAGCAAAGGAATTCATGTTTTGAATCCATCCATAATAACAAGAGTTTGATGATCAGCACATATAAAAGGGTCCAGAAACCATACATCAAGAATGAAGGTGCATGAATAAGATGCCTAAGTAACTTCTGTTGGCACTTCAAAATTCAAATCACATGCTCTGTACATGATGTGTATCTTATCATCCAATAGACTCGACACTGACTAGATTCTAGTCATTGTTTTCATAAGCATGTGACTTCTTGACATAAGGCCTGTTTCTTGATGTCAATTCTATGAATTGTCATGCTAAAAGCATGTGACAAATATAAATTCTGAATCACAGATATCGGCTGACTGTCAATCCAAAACAATTCATATGCTTGGAAAGAAATCTACAATCTGTCAGCCAAAATTTTTTTTTTTTTTCTTATTACAACGAGGGATTTTGATATGCCTGTGAGGAAATATTAGCTCTAAAAGGGGCCATTTGGATCTTTGGAAAAAAGAATCTAGGATTTTAAAAACTTAAATTTAGAACAGAAATCCTATTTGGCACCAAAATTTGGTATAAAATTCAGATTTCGTCAATCCCCACTTGAATCCAATTTCAGGATTTGCCAATCCGAAAACAAGACACGGCATTTCCCAATCTGAGGATTTGCAAAAACTGCCAGATTATTCTTAGGGCCAGCACAGTAGGATCCTCAACCCATTCACCTTCCTCTCTCTCTCTCTCTCTAAACATCATCTCTCACTCACTCAATCACTCTATACCCGTATTCTGCAGCTTGCTGAATTTCTTAGATGGGACACACATCTCAAAAGCCTCATTCCGTCCAGTTTCATGTTGTTTGGTAGGCTTTAATATCTGTCTCTCTCACTTAATTTTATTTTTCTGGGGAACAAAATGGCGGTGGGTTTGGAGGAAAATCCCAAGGGCTTTTTCATATTATCAGGTTTTCTCTTAACCAGGTTCTAGAGTGTTCCTTTCCCTGAACTAGTCTGCTTTTTCAAATCCTCTAAGGCAATGAAATTACCATTTTCTAAACAGCATGGCCCAATGTCAAAAATAAAATCTCTATTTCTCTAAACAGCATTTCTCTATACTACTAACTTTTAGTAATTCTTATTTTTAAAAATCTTTTACTAAGTTTAGTAATTTTTCTTAATTAGTTAAAACACCTATATTTGAAAAATCCATTTTTGAAACTCTTTAAAAAAACTCCCTTAGTTTGGAAAATTCGTTACTAATTTTACTAATTCACTTTGAACCCCTTTAAAAGGTTTCCTTAGGTTGAAATCGACAACCGTAAATGCTAGCCACTTAAGCCTTTCTTAGATTAAAATTTACAATAATATTATGGGCGCGGTTTCTAAACAATCAAAGTAGAGCGCACCTTCAAGTAGTGCCGAGCAATGTGATTTCAATACTGGAAATCTTTGTGATAGTTAATCATCTCTAATTACAAAATTTAATACTTCAAAAATAGTGTAGATCGAGCAAATCTATGAAAATCTTGAAAATTGACGGTCCAAAAATGCATTACAAGATACACTGTTTTCAAACTCGAATCCATTTTTTTTCTCATATCCAAGCATCTTGATGTCGAGATGATGAATTTAAGGATATTTGGGTACCAAAACAACTTCTTCTAGTGAAATTTTTGAGGTGCGGTCTAATTTGATTGGCTCTATATAAACTTTTTCCTAAAAATATTTACATACTATATATTCAACAATTCTATAGTGAAGCACATACAATACGCAATATATGTTAAACACATTTCCATGATGAAAATTTCATCTAATGTACATCTCTTCAACAAACAAAATACATAGAACTAGAAGATAAACGAGTGACAATGGGGTTCAAGTTCTTCCTGGGTCTCGTTATCAATGTTGAAGCCCCTGCAAAACAAGAATGCTCATTGAATTAATCCCCAAGCCATAGTCTCGAAGACTTGCCAGACCCTCATGCTGCCTCCGGATCCCATCACAATGGGAACTTCCCCCACCAATGTCCGTCTTGCTCCTCAACACCTTGACTAGGTAGCTGGATGTGTTATTTGCCATGATGCTCAAATGCTGATTGAGATGCTCAATAATTGTGCTATGATACCATGCTCCATCTCCCTATCTCATACGGTTGCGAACCACCTCGGTCCTCCTCCTCACTAGTGCTCCCACCAACCTGTCCCCCCTCAGCCCCATCCACCTCTCTCTCCTGCATATTCCCCAGGATGGTCCATTGGGCTTCGCTTGCTCATGCTCTACCAACCATTTCTCAGAAAGGTCCTGGAATATATAGTCCACGATCATTGGGTTATAACTAGCGGGTTCCTTTTCTAGCATCCTCTGCCTTAGGTTGAGATTACAGTGCACATAAAACAACTGATGCAGCCTTGGAGTATGAATCCACCAGAACGTACTCTAATTCCTCTCATATCCAGAGGAGGAACAGGTTTGGCTTATGACCCTGATTGCGATCTTCTTCAAGTGTGGGGTTTGGAGTCCATATAACTCCCACTATGCAGTAAACTACATTATTGCCGAACTATTGAAATATACTGACTGAAACTTATCTCTCAATGCATTAATTTGGGCATGTTCATCAGGCTCCAGTCTATCAATACAGTACTTCACACCACACATGATCTTTGCGTGCTCGTTCTGACCTGGTCTATAATGATAATCTAAGCTAAAGAAGAAGCCGTAATACAATGTTACATAAACATAAAAATCCCAATAAAAATAAGAAATAAACAGTTAAGTGTAAAATCAAACTTTAAATTTAGAGTTGCCTACTGCGTGTATCTTGTGTGCAACTTGATGGCCCACCTTTAATCGATAATCTCCTAGACCTTTTCATGAAATGTACGGTTCTCCTTGATGGCCTGTTTTGCTCAGTCTAGTGCCTCACAGAGTAATCCCATGGTTGGCCTCAGATCAGAATCAACCAACCTCAGTACCAGCATTAGTGGTGCAGTATCCCAACCCCCCTCGTTGCATCTAGCCAAGAATCGACGGCTGCCAATAATCTTCTGAACCTCCATTCCAACCTCACTCATCCTTTTATTTTAGGTTTCCACTCTGCTCATGCCAACTCTCTTAATATCCTTGACCACTTTAGGATCAACTCGATAGTCAAATTTTTCATGGTAAACCTTGTGATGACAGGTCTGATGAGATCTCCATCAAAGTGTGTTTTCATTAAAGCAAGGATGTACGAGTGGTTGTATATAAATGCAATAACCATTTGCGTCTTCTTAATGCAAATACTCACCTCCTTCAATTTCCAATACACTCTAGCATTAATTCTATAGAGCAGGCGTCGCAAGGGATCCAAACTAAATGCAGACTCTTTTCCATCAAGAGCTCCCCTGCATTTACATAACTTTCGTGATTATCTATAATTAACTGCACCACTTTGTCTTCCCCAATATTTTCTACAACCTTATCAAGCTCCTTGAATAGTAGTCTACCTATCTCCTATTGTGGGAAAGATGTATACTATAGTGAGAAAATATTCACTTTGGGCAATAGATCAAAAAGTTTACTATGTCCCTCCCTCGTCCATTCTTCCAACCATCCATCATAAGTGTGACCCAGTATGATCCCATGACCTTTTAAATTCTTGGATGTATGATTCTACCAGGGCAATGTCATTATCAAGGAGCTTCGCTACAAGCTCATCTACCGTTAGGGGCTTGGCTTCTAGTCGGGCTTCAACTATAGCAGTTACCATAGATCGCTAATATGGGGACTTACAAGAGTGAAATGGGGTGGTGGTGCGATAAAAAAACCTCATAATTTCCTTCTTCATTTCTTCTAGCTTTTGGCCCCCATGAGAGATTCAGTTTTCACTGATGATAATGGGGCCTATAGCAATCACATTTAGAGGACTCGCATCGATGTGGGGGTTAGGTGTTGGGGTCGATGTAGGATTGAGGGTTGAGTTCAGGATGGGGTTGGTATGTGGAATATGGCCAACCAGTAGCAATGTGTCGGGATAAGAAAGACCCTCTCGGTCTACTAGAATTTGATCTAAGTAGACCATGGCCATACCCTCCCATGCCAAGCACCTCAGGCTCAGGAGGTACTATAGGCTTCAGAGCATGACTATTAGACGCTCCTGCCTGTCTAGCAAACATCTCGCCGATATGCATCTACCTCTTGCTATACTCTGTTATACTAGCCTACTTAGCCTGCTCTTTGAGGCTCAAACTCTGCCTCCTCATCATCGGGAGTGGGTTGACAAAATCCCCTCCCTACATCTTTAATAATCCTCTCTTTTGTAGTGGCTTCTTCCCTTTTACTATCTCAATTGCCATTTGAATATCCTTCTTGAAAAGTACAGATACCTTGCCAATGTGGTTGTATCGAATTTGGGGAGGGTGATGTTTCAAGTGATCAATGCCACCGTCAACTCCCTCCACAAAAATTACGCCAAACCACCCCTTCCCCTTCTCGATTAGCTTCTCCCTATTATGCCAAGCTAGATCCTCCCTCGTCATCGATTAGGCCTAGCATATATGCATGTTATATAACTGTTTCTCTTTAGAAAAATATTTCAAGTAAAACAAAGAATAAAATTTGGATATGCAAAACATTTACACCTAGCATATATATTACAAATTCCAATAATAAGACCTATCAATTAACTTATAAATATGTATCTAATATATATTACTAAACTATGAATAAAATATATTTGTCTTAACAATATATTATAACTAATATTTACTAGTTTAGTAATATACCTTTTTTTTTTTGAGAATGTTACCGGTTAAGTTTATAAATATACATTTTACAACAGTATATTTTGCAAAATACATTTTACTGACTTAATTTATATACATTTTTTTTTTTCAGGAGTTCTTCTGTAAAATACTTACACCTACAAACTATTTCAGGAAATTTTCCCTCTGGAGGTCAATTTTCTTTCCAAGAAAAGGTCTATACTCTATATTACTTGGAAATTCGTCTTTTCTTTCCAAAATTAATCTCTATATTACAATCCGGTCTATCAACTGACCTAGAAATACTACATGTCTAATATATATTACTAAACTATGAATAAAATATATTTATCAGCAATATATATTTTGGAACAATATATTATAGTTAAATCTATATTACTGATTTAGTAGTATATATATTACTAAATTAGTAATATAAATTTTACAACAATATATTTTAGTGGATTTTTTAAGCCAACCCCAAGTAGTTGGGAAAAGGCTCGGATGATGATATTTTAATGGATATTTTAGTTTAAAGGCTGAAAACTATGTCAAGTAAAATAAATAATGAAATATATAAGTGCAAAATATTTTCACCTACATATTTCAAGGCCAATGTTATATACAATGTTATATATATATATATATATTACTGAATTAGTAATATGAATTTTACAACAATATATTTTAGTGGATTTTTTAAGCCAACCCCAAGTAGTTGGGAAAAGGCTAGGATGATGATATTTTAATGGATTTTTTAGTTTAAAGGCTGAAAACTATTTCAAGTTATAAGTGCAAAATATTTTCACCTACATATTTTAAGGCCAATAAGAATACAATTTCTAACATATAGTACTAATTCAAGAATATATGTTTGTTGTAATTACTTAAATAAAATCAGTAATATCGTAATAATATTTATTTATCGCAATTCGAATCTATGAAAATTCGTATTTTCTATCCAAAATCACAATCAGTAGAGCTCAATTCATAAATAAAGTTAGGATTATGTTAGATCACTCATTAATCTACAGAAAGATAGAAATATCAACCAAATAACTGAAAATCGATAAAAAAAATGCGCAAAAATGGTGGGACATACCAAAGGACTTGTATTTTTCATAGATCCAATGAGAAAAACTCCAAAATGCCGATCAAATGGGAATCAGGCATTGGGCTGATCCGGTTCTGGCCAGTTTTGGTGGTCCAGCCAGATATTTAAAAAACAAATTCAAAAAATATATATATAAAATCCCAAAAAATAAGGGATTTGATTGTATTGTGTTTTTGAATGTTTTCTATCATTTTGGAAAAGATTAGAAAGTGTTTTGGCCATGCATACTTATCTTTACATATTCCCCATTTTTTAAAAAAAAGTTAAAAATACCCCCGAGCACAAATCGATTTTTAAAATCCATTTTTTTGCTACTTTTCAACTTCATTTGGATGTGCTTTGTTTAATCATGCTCTAAATATGCTTTTCATATTTTTTTGGATTTTTTTGTATTTTTTATTTTTTTTTAAACAATTTTTGGATTGGCCGAGACCTGCCTAGTAAGGCTGGTTGAACCGGCCAGTTTACCGGTTACTCAGACCCGGCCCTTGGCCAATTTCCAATGCTGGTTGAATTGTTTGAACATTGGATCAAATCACTAAGAAACGAGAGAGAAATAAGAGGACATAGAAACCCTAAAAAACAATGTGATTTTGTATCAATCTTGAGCCTATTCTTGATCGATTTGGCTTTTTAAAGACCTGAATTGGCTTTGGTATTTACTGCATTGTCAAAAATAAACAAAATGTTTAAAGAAAGGCTGCAAAAATGGCACTTTCCCTGAATTTCAAGTGCAAAATTCAACGCTCCAATAATGGATCTATGTGAGAGACTCAGGCGAGTCTCGCACAATATTGAAATACTTAGCCGAATCACAGAGTCACGGCCAATTTAGGACCTCAAGTACTTGCCTGAGTACTGTACACCCTACCTCCATGAGGGTGAGTAGCCCTCGATGGGCCAAGTAGCCCTGATTACCCTGTACACTCGACATCATGGAGGTACGTGTCCTGCTCACACGACGATGACCAAACCCGGCCGAGAACAATAGGCGGCTGAATATTTCAATATTCGAGTAAGACTCGAGCAAGTATTGCACAGAGCTCCAATAATGGAGCTTTTAACTTTCACACATGAAAGCTCAGGAAATCGCCCATCATTTATAGCCCTTTTCCGAAAATTTGTTGGTTTGTTACTGTAAAGTTATTACAAGATTCGATTTGGGTTTCCGAAAACCCAAATCAATCATGAATGAGATCAAGAAATAAAAAAAATTCCATTGTTCTTAGGTTTCCTGTAACTACAAAAGCCTTACATTGATTATCATACATTTTGCTCAAATCCCCAAATTACAACAATACAGAGGGACCCTGAAGAACACTGGAATTTCCTCCAAATCTCATAATTCTCTCATTTCTCCACGATTTTATCCGATTTTCTGTTCTTTTTTAAGGTAGTTGCATCCACTACAAAAGTCCTATATTGATCTTCATTATTTCCCTCAAATCCCCGCATTTTGTCCAATACATAGGGACCCTGAAGAACACTTCAGTTTTCGCTTAATCATATTTCTCTCTTGTGTCTCCATGATTTAATCTGAGTTTTGGTTCTTTATTAAAAGCCCTCAATTGATCTTCATTTGGTATGCTCAAATCCACACATTTTGACAGCAATACTGATGGAAGTCTGAAGAACACTTTAACTTGAACCTTTACTCATTTTTCTCTCTTATTTCTCTATTATTTGATCCATAGTTATCGGGATCTCCTACTTTGGTAGGTGATCCCTCTAGGATCTCGATTCTGTCGCTCTCGGAACGGATCTCTTAGGGATCTCGATTTTTAAATTTTGAAAATTTGACAAGGTTCCCGATTCCTAATATTAAGGATCTCGAACCAAACCTTAAAAACCAAAGCAACAACCAAACTGATGATTTTCTTTGTTTATAGCCAACTAGCAACACAACTATTGCTTGCTAATGAGATCCTTACTTTAAAGATATACATAATTCTAGATTATCATATATTTTAAGGTTGGAAACAAGATCCCCAAAAAGTTGGAATCAAGATCCTCAAAAGGTTGGAATCTCGATCCCGACATGTGCATGGTACGAATGACGTTCCCAACTATAGGGATCTTCTAGTATTTCACGATCCCTTGCTCCCGATCCAGATACCGGTGCCGATCCTGCTCCCAATCCCAACAACTATGATTTGATCTAATGTTTTGTCCATTTTGAAGCTTTTTTCATCTAATACAAAAGCCCTTACTTCATATGTAGCTCTTCTCATCGGATTTGTGGAAAACAGATATCCTTTGGTATGCCCCCCCCCCCCCCGCCCCCCACTAATTTGTTTTTGTCAATTTTCAGTTATTTTGATTGATAACCTTAACTCTATTAATGGATTGGAGCTCTACTGGTTGTGAGTTTGAAAAGAAAATACAGTCAGTAATATCTAGTAATTTCCAAGTAATATAGACCTAGATGGAAAGAAAATACAAATTTCCAAGTAATATAGACCGTTTTTTGGAAATAAAATACGAATTTCCATTAATTGAATTTCAAACAAATATTATTACAATATTTCTAATTTTATTTAACTATAACAAAATTATTTACTTTAGTACACCATATATTCAAAATTTTACCCTTATTTTTTATTTTATTATTGAAATTTTTAGTACATATGCCTTAAAATATGTTGGTGTAAATATCTCGCACCTATATATTTCATTCTTTATTTTACTTGAAATACTTTTCTGCCTTTACTCTAATTGGCCTAAGAGATGACGAGGTAGGATCTTGTTTGGCAATATGGGGAGAAGCTAATCGAGAAGGGGAAGAGGTGGGCTCGATGTAATTTTCATGGGAGGCAGATGACTGGTGGACCTGGGTTTTCCGCAGGTCTGAAGATGTCTCGGGTCGGGGATCCAAGTTCGACAAGAAAAACCCTCCCCCAAAACAACCACAAGCCGGGCGTGTAGATAGGTACTAATGATGAGGGAATTTTGGGATGACGACTAAGGTTCTAAGAGCCTACCTCATCGTTGGATTCGCGGGACGCGTCCGGGTAAAGCTACCCTCTTAGATTGTTAGAGTAAACCTCCTAAACTTCCACAGCTTGGTCCGAGCTCAACTCCTTTTTCTTGCTTTGCCTACTTTTAAATTCCTGTATGGTTAGCTTTCAGGTGTCTCTCCAATTAGGCTCGATGAAATAAGGACAATTTAAAGTGTATTAAAGAAAATGCAAAATGAAATAAATTTAGGCTTAGAGATGCAAAACACTTAAATGAGGCTGTCGAAACACGAATAGCCTTCCGACGTCACCTCTCCCAAGAGGCATTACCGATTAACAAAGAAGGTACTCGACTTGTGATCGAAGTACCCTGAAGGATTCAGGAGAACGGAGTCTATGGATTAAACCCATCACGAATCGTCTCCGAAAGAGCCCCCTTTATGAAAAAAAGATGGTGATGAGTAATAAGCATTATTTGAACATAAACATGATCATTAAAGATGCTAAAATAAAATAAAATAAATGCCAACGCGTGATAGAAATGAGGATTAAAGGGGTGAAAAAGTGATGCAAGAGTTTTAAGCTAAACATAATGGAATGAGAGCTTCTAGGACAAATAACTATTTCAAAAGAAAATAAAGAGTGGATAGGCTTCTTCATGAAAAGAATAAGAAAGAAATGAAGAGATAAATAGAAGAGTGAAGAATGAAGAAGAAGATGAAAAAGAAGAGTAAGAGCAGAAAGAGAGGGAAGTAAGAGATGGGGAAGAGAGAAATGAGAGAGAACTGTGTTGGGTCCGCAGCCTATACTGTGGACCAAAGAGGGTAAAGAGAGAAAGCTGAGAGGGTAAGGAAAGGAGGAGGGTGAGAGGGAGAAAGAGAGAGAGATAGGGAGAGACGGACTTGGGTCCGAGCCAAAGGTCGGGCTTGGCCCACCCATGAAGAGAGAAAGAGGGTCAAGGGAGAGAGGGAGGTTCGAGAAGAGAGAAAGTTCATGGGAGAGAGAGTGAGAGAAGAGAGCGGAGAGTGCTGGGCCCGAGAGGGTTTAGGGAGAGGGGGAGAGACCAAGAGAGTGAGAAAAGAAAAGAGAGAGAGAGAGAGAGAGACAGGAGAAGATAGAGAAGAGAAGAAAAAGAGAGAGACGGGAGAAGAGAGATAAGAGAAAGAGACCGAGAAAGAGAGGGAGAGTAAGAGAGACCGAAAGTAGAGAAAGAGAAGAACTTAGAAGAGTAAGAGGGACCGAGAGATTGGGAGAAAAAAGAGATCAAGAAATTTGAGGGAGAAAAGAGAGACCGAGAGATTTGAGGGAGAAAACAGAGACCGAGAAAGTTAAGGGGGGGGAGAGAGACAGGGAGAGAAGGGGACAGGCTCGGGCTCGGGTTCGGGCTCGAGCTTTGGCTTGGGTAGAAGGCCCGGCTGAGCCCGTATGTGAAAAAGAGCGTGAGAAAGGGATGAGGGCAACCAAGGTTTCAAAAAACACTAAACGGCCCCGAGGCTACCTGGCGCCCAAAGCCTAGGTGGGCGCAATGTAGTTTTTTTCACTTTGGGGGTTTTCATATATTGAGGGTTTTTTTTTTTTAACTTTGGGAGCTAAAAATAAACCCCATAAAGTTTTTATACAACCTTGGGGGTCAAAATGACTCCCTTTACCCTTTTGAACGATTTAATGAAAAAGGCCTCATAGCCCTGGGCGCTTGCCCAGGTACATCCGCCCATGTAGGGCTGCCTGGGTCTAGGCGTGTGGATTTTTGGTCCAGGCCACCTTGGCGCCAAACAAATCGTTTTTTACAACATTGAGGGCAACAGTAGAGCTGCTGCTGGCAGTGAGGGATGAGAAGAGATGGAGAGAGGGAGAGAAAAAGACAGAGAGAAAGAGAGAAGGGGGAAGAGAGAATGGGAGACAAAGAGAGAAGGGGGGAGAGAGAGAAAGGGAAAGAGAGAGAAAGAAAGGAGAGAAATAAACAGAGGGCAGCTGCTACTCGTAAAAGTGGGGAGAAACAGAGAGAGAGGGAGTGAGATAGAAAGAAAGAGAGAGAAGGGAGAGAAAGAAAGAGACATTACGGGGAAAGCTGGGAAAGAAAGAGCGATTGAGGAGAGAGGGAACAAAGTAAGAAGGAGAAGAAGAGGAGACAGAAGCTCAGCTGTTGTGTCATGAGAGTTTAGAGAGAGAAGGAGAAAAGAGATTTCGGGAGAGAGAGAGAGCGAGCGAAGGGGGAGAGAGAGGGTAAGACAAGAGAGAGAATAAGAGACAAGGAGGGAGAGAGTGAAACCGAGAAGAGGGGAGAAGACCGAGAGATAAAGGGAGAGGGGGATTGACGTGTGAGAGAGAGAGAGGGAGAGGTTTGGAGAGAGAGAGAAGAGAAAGAGTGTTGAGCCCGCCGCCTAGATTGCGAGCCCGAGAGGGTTTAGGGAGAGAGAGAGAAAAGGAGGGAGAAAGATCGAGAGAGAGAGGGAGAGGGGGAGAAGAGAGTAACGGGCTGGGCCTACAGCCTAGGCTGCGGCACGAGTAGAGTAGAGAGGGAGAGAGATAGGGTGAGAGAGAGAGAAGAGGCTAGGCCTTAGGTTGCAAAAATTTGGAGGAGAAAGAAAGAGGAGATCGAGGGAGAAAGAGACAGCGAGAGATTCAAAGTAGAGAGAGAGAGGAGAGAAAGAGAGAGAAATTGGGGCAGCATCTCTATTGCTGCTCATGAGAGAGAAAGAGAGTGAAGAGAAAGAGAGAGACCGAGAAGAGAGGGGAGAAGACCGAGAGAAAGGGAAAGGGGGATTAGCACATGACAAAGAGAAGAAAACAGGAGGAGAAAGAGAAAAAGAGAGATCAGAGAAATTGGGGGAGAAGGACAGAGAGAGGAGATCGAGGGAGTGAGAGAGCGAGAAATTCATGGGAAAGAGAGGAAGAGAGAGTTTCATGAGAGAGAGACAGAGGGAGAGAAGAGAAAGGGAGAGAAAGAGAGGAGGGAAAGAGAGAGATATTGGGGCAGGCTGCTGTTCACGAGAGGGAGAGAGTGAAGAGAAAGCTAAAGAGAGAGGGAGAACAAGAGGAGAGAGGTTCACGGGAGAGAGAGGGAGAAACCGAGAAGAGGGAAAGGAGGGGCAGCAGCCCTACTGCCGCCCGCAAGGGAGAGAGAGAAGGAGATAGAGAACAGCGTTCGGGAGAGAAAGGGAGTGAGAGAAGAAAGAGAAATGGGAAAAGAGAGAGAATGAGAGAAGAGGGGGAAAGTATTAGGCCAGCAGTCTAAATTGGGGGCTCAAAGGGGGGTACAGGATGAGAGATAAGAGAGAGAAAGGGAGAAAGAGAGATAAAGAAGGAAAGAGAGAGAAAGAGGGGAATGAAAGAGCTAGGCCCGCAGTCGAGAGGGTTAGAGAGAGGGGAGAGAGAGAAGGGAGACTAAAGGAAGACAAAAAAAGAGAGAGTTGGGGCCACAGTCTAGACCATGGGCCCAAGAGTGCTAGAGAGAGACGGTGAGGAAGAGAAAAAGTGAGAAGAGAAGAGA
This sequence comes from Amborella trichopoda, assembly GCF_000471905.2. The sequence goes on along the minus strand of NW_006499997.1, from coordinate 1,432,438 downwards.
TGAGGGAAGAGAGAGAGAAGAGAAGAGATCAGAGAAGAGAGAGAAAGAGAATCGTGCACCTAGGTGGGCTCGAGTCCTCGGCTTGGCTTGGTTCGATGTGGACCCTTTGAGTGACTAAGGGAGGTTGGAGCCTTGAAACTCTAAGGGCATTCTCTCTCTTAAACAAAATATTCTCCCTAAGAAAAAAGAACTAAGGCATCACTCCATCTCAAGCTAAATGATCAAAATTTTACTAAATTTTCCAAGAGTCCTTAGAGCTTACATGTTTATACAGGCATCCACCAAAACAAGGGTGGATGCTCAAAAGTAGCCTAAATTTACCAAAATTACAATTGCAAGGGTTTATGAGATTGCATTACTTGCTTCTGTTATCAACTGATTAATACTTTTAACGTTTTTCGTATCAACTGCATGGTGGTAGTTATATGGACTCCAACCCCACAACTATCCCTCCTTTGGATGTGAGAGACACTAGAGTATGTTCCAATGGATTCCTACCCCAAGATAGAACAAGCTGAAACAAAAGAGGCTACATCAGCTAGTTTATGTTCACTATAATCTCAACGTGAGGTAGACGATGCTAGTGAGATAACACACCAATTACAACTCAATTAACCTAGACTGCATATTCTAGGAGGACCTCTCAGAGGAATGGGTGGTAGAGCCGGAGCAGCGGGAGCCAACGACAGTGAACAAGGAGTACTTGAAAGAACACATTCAACAATTAGATGATCATGTGGAATCCTTAAGGACCATCTAGTAGGATGAGCAGGACAAAAGAGTTGAAACGACAGGGGGAGGGGGGGGCATGTTGGGGAAAGCACCACTGATGAGGACGACCAAGTTGGTTGGCAATCGCACGAGATAAAAGTTTAAGCCAACATCATGGCAAACAACATAGCCAGCTACTTAGCCAAGATGCTAAGGAGCAAGATGATGTTGGTGAGGGAGGATCGCATGGCGCGATTGGAGGGGTAGGGAGCTTGAGGGTTCAACGAGTCTAGGGGACTATGGCTAGGGGGCTAATTTAACGGATGCTCCTATTCAGTAGGAGGGTACAGCCAAGATAGGGGCGGCTCCCTCAATCTCACATATTTTTAGCCAGGGCCCGACCATGATAGCGAGACCCAAGAAAACTATGAACCCTAGAGTCACTTTTTAATCTAGCTTTTTTCATTTTGTTTTATTGAAGAGATGTACATTACATGAAATTTTCATCACGAAAACATATTTCACAAGTATTGCGTACTATATGAGCTTCACCAAGGAATTGTC
>NW_006499997.1:1419662-1430970 GCF_000471905.2 Amborella trichopoda | reverse complement strand
GAATATTTCTTTAAAAGGAGGTCAAAATCAATTAGTAAAATCAATAAGGGGTTTCTCAAATTAATGGATTTTTCTTTATAAAGGGGCTCAAAAATGGAACTTTCAAATAAAGGTGCTTTAGTTAATAAAAAAATTAATAATTATTCAAAATTATTAGAAATTACTAATATATGCACATATCTAGTTAATTATATCTAATTAATTTGAAAGGGTACATAAAAAGGTAACAATGAGGGGATGGATCCCCAACCCATTCAACAAAAAGGCCCACAATAACCACTCTACTACCACTTTAATCTTTATGGTAATATTTAGTGTAATAAAAGGTTTAAAAAAATGGATTGGTGACCTAGATCGTCCAACCCAAAAGCTGTGTTGGATTGGTGGATCGATGTGTCAAATCAGAGAATCAGCCGAAACAACTTTCACAAAAAACTTTCTCAAAAACTAGTGTTCTTTTACGGCATCTTTGATTTCCTGAAAGATTTCTTTCAGAAAGAAAACATTCCTATTTCTGAGAAGTTTCGTGTTTGGCAACGCGAGAACTCAAAAAAACGAATGGTAGCTTTCAACAAACCTTCTCTTTCTCTTTTAATAGAGGAGAGTTTAAGTTCGGGGGGGGGGGTTAGGAACTTAAACTTTTAGTATGTTTTTTGTTAAATAATGTGTTTAATATATAAATTATATTATATTACATTATATCAGGGGTTTAAAACACGGATCGATGCCCCGGATCGGGCACCCCAAACCCGATCTGGATATGTGAATCAGAGGTTTGGATCAAGAATCAGCCGAATTGATTGGATTTTTCCTTAAGCAAAATCCAAAAACAATTATTAAAAATCATTATATATGTTTTTTCTAGAAATTCAATAAGAAATGGGGGTACTACATTAATGACTTCCATTTTTTTGCAACAATATGCGAATATTGAGATGTTCTTATCCTGTATGAACAATTGTTAACTATTAAATTTACATCGCACAAAAGGAGAAGCACATATTTATCATGGATGAAGTACGTAATCATACATAGACTACAATAAAGCATACAATTCATAAAATACGACTTTAAAGCAAAATGAAAGACAATGTTATTATTCATCTTGGTCACGCTGGTGTCATTCATTGAATTCACATCACAATTCATTGACTTGATCTAGGAACGAATCATCCAAATTGGTGGCCACCTAACTCTTTACCCAGATCCCTGAGTGTTAGTATTTTGTTGCGCTCCTAATTCAAAATCCCCGAAGCTTGTCCATCCTTCACGCTCACCTACACTGTCATGCTCACCTCTACCCTCTTGTTGTTGAGAACTCGACATGTGAATAATTTTGTCGGGATAGGGTGGTATCAAAATCATCATCTCTCTTATTTTTCCTTCTACCCCCTTCCCACTCTCCCTCATTAAGTGCAACACCACCGACATCTTTGACGAATTGTGGATATGTTGGCGGGCTGCTTCCTCTTTTATGCTGCTCATCACACAATCTTCATCATTTACCACACTGATAGTCTCAAGGAATGCTCTTTTGCGCAACACTGACTCCTTCCACTACCCATTGTTTTGTTGTGTCTGGAACAAATATTGCATCTAAGTCTATCTGGGCTGTAGTCTTCAAGCTTCCTTCTTATTTGTCGCTCTCGAGGTTCAAGTTGTAATGAACGTCGACTAGCTTATGAAGCATCTCCGAAGCGAGTTGATTCCTCTTAACGGTGTGCAACCAATGGAATGTACTCCAGTTTCGCTTACACCCAATAGCAGAACATGTATGGGAGAGCACCTTGATTGCTATCCTCCTTAGGTAAGGTGCATCACTATCATGTATCTCCCACCATTCAGCTAGATTAAAATGCAAAAGGCAATGTAAGGGCAAGAATATTTCATAAGAACAAATATATGAAAGAACAACATATTAGTTAAAGGTTAACCTGGATCCATCTTAGTTCGTGACTTCAATACAAATCTAGTTCTGAATGATCTTATAGCATCCCTATACATAGAAAGCTAAAAAAAAATATTTTGTTTTAGTGCATTAGTTATTCCTTACAAATAAAACAATTCAATGAAGTTCTTACCCAAACATTAACTCTTACCTCCTATACTGCCGCTACTTGGTTTCGATACCTTGTCTCCAGCCAGTTAATAATGTATCTGACCCTTCCATAATCTTGTTGGGATGTTCAGGTGTTAAATCAAAAAAATTTGAGTTGAAGTAGAAACCTAAAAATACATAGATGGCTAAAGGTCATTCAAATGCACATTAAAAAATATTTTGGAATTAAACATTTTAAAGATATAAATGTATGCGTACCTGCATAGTGAATTGGGCAGCCCAATTTGGTGTCCCACCTTCTAATTATAATCTCGATGACTTTAGTAACAAAACTATAATTTTCTTCAATAGCATATTTGGCCCTCTCAATCCCTTCATAAAGGATGCCCTTGGTAGCATTCTTATCGATATCCACCATTCTTAACACTATGACCGAAGGAGCAGTGGCCTCTACGACATTGGAACAACGAGACCAGAACCCTCCTATTTATGACTATGCCCTCCACTTTTAGCCTGTTTCTTGACTTCGAGAGGCAATCGTTTGACCATTCTTCTGCTGGTAAACAACCTCTTCAATGCAGCTTGGGATTCCATAATGGAGTCCACAGCCAAGTAATCTATCGCAAAGTGGGTTATGGCAAGCCTGATTATCTCTTTTTTCTTAGATTCTAGTCTGAAAAAAATTAAGACTTTAGAATGGTTATATATAAATTTTTTCACGGACCTCACTGCCTCTAGAGTCTTCTTCACAAATGGGATCTCGTCGATCTCCTCCAACATAAGATCGATATTGTGTGCTGCACACGGGGTTCATACTAGATGCTTCCTCTTATCCATCAAGTTCATGCCTATAAAAACACAACCCTCGCATTGTCCGTAATAAACTAGACCACATGCCTATCTCCCACGTCCTCCACTATCTTATCATATACTTGTACTAAGAACTTTGCATCCTTCTTTATCCCGAAGATGCATTTGCTAGACAAGAATCTTGTACCTTTTGCGTAATTGGCCAAGAAGCTAAGATATTCCTTCTGGCTAACTTTATTCCACCAACCATCACTCACGCGAGTAATGCATGTTCTTGGTCAACTCTGCTTATATTCTTCAATCCACTTCCTAACTTCATCCAAGATCAGCTTACTGAGCTCATATGCTGTCGGGAGTTATTCTCTGGGCCCAGTTTTTTAGATTGTGTTGATCATACGCAAGAAATATGAGCTACTGGTTGCGTCAAAGGGGATCCATTTATCATAAAACCATTTACCAATATATCTACCTATCAAGTTCCGTATACCTTTCACCATGCCTTTGAGGGTCATCTGTTGTGACTTAGGCTTTGAGAGAAATGGGTCCATATGGCCATGACCTGTAATACTAGAGCTCTTAAATAAGCCAAGAGCAGTTTCCTAAATATCAGGTACCTCTGAATACGTATTTCCACCAACCTCTCCGTACATGTTCAAGCTAGGCCCTATATATATGCTCGAGCTGGGCCCGCCATGCATGCTCGAGTTAATCCTGCCATGCATGCTCGACCTAGGCTCGCCATGCATGCCTATGCCATAACCACTAGACATTCCGAATCTGCTTTCTCGAAGGCAAGTTTCCAGCAAGCTTATTCGTGTAGCAATCACCAAATCATAATGATATTGATTTTCTGGATCCATCCCGCTAGGTGGCATATATAAGCTAGTTATCTCCTCCTTCATCCTCTTCTTTGAGACTTTTCTACCCTTGTTAGCCTTGATAGGGACACTAGCGCCCGCAAAAACATGTCCCTTAACCCCTGTCAAGTGTTGGTCGAACCAATGTACCTTACTGCTTATTACTTTTTAGCAGTAATTACAAACAATTTGTCTTTTTTGTTGGGATCAAGTCTAACCCCATGTTGTCATGCAGGGTTCTTCCATAGATTGTGCCATGGTTCAACTGTTTTAAGATGTAAATGGTAAAAAATGAACCTAACAGTTCAACATGAAAAATAATCACCATGTATATTGATAATGTCTACCCCATGTTGTCATGCAGGGTTCTTCCATGGATTGTGACATGGTTCAACTGTTTTAAGATGTAAATGGTAAAAAATGAACCTAACAGTTCAACATGAAAAATAATCTCCATGTATATTGACAGTTCATGAAGTTATCTTTGTTGTTCATGTAAAATACTTCTTATTGAAAAATAGATTTGACGAGCATGAATTAGTTCCTACTAGCAAAAATAATATCGAAAAAAATGTATTTTTATATATTGTATCGAGAACAAATATTTGTCAAAATTCCTAATTTGAATCTAGAAATTAATTTACAAGTAATTACTCAAAAGCCCTAAATTGAATTTCATACCACAGAGCATTTCAAAAAAAAAATTCATTAAAACAAAACAAATGTAAAATCATGATACTGCTTGAGAATTGAGAATAACGGATCAAAATGTATACTTGTATTTGACTTAAATCGAGTTAAAATAACCATGAAATGTTCTTCAAGGAAAAGGTGTCGCACCTTTGATTTCTTAAGAAATTGATCAACTATTATTGCTTAATCACGCAAGGAAGCTAAAATAATTTCTCAATAACGATTTCAAACAAAACATCTCTAATTTCAAATATAATTTTGCCCGAATCGACTAAAACCCTAGATATCTCAAGATCACAATTCCGTGAACTGTTCTTCAAAAAACCCTAGACTTCTTGAAAAATCGAGCACCAAAACTAGCTTAATAACAAAATTAAACAACACGGCCTTCTGAAGGACAATATTTCCTCCAAAACCCCTCTGTTTTTAATCAAAATCGATCACGTTGTCGCCAAAAATCCAAAAATGGTTGAAAACCATAAAAAGCTCTACAATCATCTGAAGAATGTAATTTTCTTAAAAACCCCTCAATTTTGAAAAAAACTTGAACTCAATTTCTCGAGAAATCGATAGAATGGCGAAAATAGGGTTTGTCGTGATTAAAACCCTATTTTCGTGATTCAGTCCTTTGATTTTGATTGTTTTATAGACCTAAAACCAATAATGGATGCTAATAATTCAACAAAAAAGCTGCAGTGCATCAATAAGTTAACTAAAAAGTTGAATTCCGTGACAATAAAGTTGAATAAATTGTTCATCCTTTTGGCGAGTTATCACTACAAAACATCGATTTGCTTTTAAAAACGCCCGGTTTTATGTTTTTAGCAAGAATTGGCACGGGACGACCAATTCCCGAGTCAACCCGAGAGCTTCCGTGCCGACTCGCTGATTTTTTAAACCTAATATATATATATAAATAATATAAATATAAATATATAAATATATAAATATACAAATATAATATATATTCATATAATATTAATATAAATATAAATATAAATATAAATATATAATATATAATATAATATAAGATATTTATATATGGTGTGGTTTCTATAAGGTTGCAACCTTAAACAATCCAATTAAGGATTAAGGCTTATAATATAATATAAGATATTTATATATGGTGTGGTTTCTATAAGGTTGTAACTTTAAACCGTCCAATAAAGGATTAAGGCTTACCTCCAAATTTTATTATAACATATAATTTATGTAAAAACTTCTTACGATTATCTGAAAATCTATTTTTATACCTAATTATATAATTTTAAACTCAAAAGATGGTTAAAATCAACTAGATCTAAATTGTGCATTTTAAGGTTCCAACCTTATATGAACTCTTTTCCTTTATATATTATAGATGATATAGTAAATATACGTGATATATTAAATATAATATAATGTATATTATATATCATATAATATAATATAATATAACATAATGTACATTCTATATAATATATAATATAATATAATATAACATAACATAATGTAACATAATATAATATATTATAACATAATATAATATAATATAATATAATATAATGTAATATGATATACTATAAGATAATACAATATTATATTTATAAAATATTATATTTATATTTTATAATATTCTAAAATATAAATAATATATTTATATTTATATTATTATGTTCTTATATATTATATTATATTTTATTAATAATACTAATATTATGAATATATTATATATATATTAACTAATGTTATATATACTATATAATACAAATTATATTAATAAAATAAAATTAGAATATTATAAAATATAAATACAATATTGTATTGTATTATATTATATCATATTAATATTACTAATATTATGAATTATATTATAAATATATTATCTAATGTTATATATATTATATAATATAAATTATATTAATAAAATAAATATAAATATAGAATATAGAACATAACATAATATAGGGTTTAAAAAATCGACAGGTCGGCACGGAATCATTGGAGTCGACCCGAGAATCGATCATCTCGTGCCGACTCTTGCTAAAAGAAGAAGGGCGTTTATAGAAGCAAAACGGCGTTTCGTAGCGATAACTCGCCGAATCCGATGATTCTAAAACTGAGTCCGGCAATTCTTCACCGATTCCAAAAGGATGAACAACTTATTCAACTTTATTGGCACGGGATTCAACGTTTTAATTAAAGTATTGATGCATTGCAGCTTTTTGTTGAATTATTGGCATCCATTATTTGTTTTAAGTCTATAAAACAATCAATTTCAGCTGATTGAATCATGAAAATCAGAGATGCAATCACGGCAAACCCTATTTCCACCATTCTATTGGTTTCCCAAGAAATTAAGTTCATTTTTTTATCTAAATTGAGTGGTTTTGAAGAAAATTACATTCTTCAGATGATTGTAGAGCTTTTTCACATGATTAATCAAGTTTTATTTGTCGATTTATGAAGAAATCGAATTCCGACCACTGTTTCTCGGTTCTCCGCCATTCTTTGGATTTCCAACGACATTGTCAATGATTTTGATTAAAAACAGAGGGGTTTTGAAGAAAATATTGACGTTTAGAAGGTTGTGGAGTTTAATTTCGTTATTAAGCTAGTTTTGGTGCTCGATTTTTCAAGAAATCTAGGGTTTTTTTAAGAACAGTTCACGTATTCGTGATCTTGAGAAATCTAGGGTTTTCAATCAATTTGGGTAAAATGATTTTTTGAAATCAGAGAGGTTTTGCTCGAAATCAAGATCTTGAGAAACTATTTTGGATTTCTTGCGTGATTAAGCAACAATAGTTGATTGATTTCTCGAGAAATTGAAGGTCCCGCACCTTTTTCTTGAAGAACAATTCACATTCATTTTAAGTTGATTCAAGTCAAACTCAGGTATACATTTTGATCCTGATATTCTCAATTCTCAAGTCCGGCAATATCATAATTTTTCATTTTGTTTTTTTTTTAGTATGAATTTTTGTTTGAAATGCACTATGGTATGAAATTCAATTTTGGGCTTTCGTGTAATACCTCATAAATTAAATTGCTGATTTAAATTAGGAATTTTGACAAATATTTGCTCTTGATACACACAATATAAAAATACATTTTTTTCAATATTATTTTTGTCAGTAAGAACTAATTCATGCTTGCCAAATCTATTTTTCAATAAGAAGTATTTTACATGAAGAACAAAGATAATTTCATTAACTACCCCCTACACTATCAATATACATGATGATCATTTTTCATGTTGAATTGAGGTTCACTTGTTTACCATTTACATCGTAAAACAGTTGAACCATGACACAATCTAGGAAAGACCAAGTATGGCAACATGGAGTTAAACTTGATCCCAATAAAAAAGATAAAATTATTTGTAATTACTGTAAAAAATTGATAAGTACTAGGTTACATAGGTTCAAGCAACACTTAGCAGGGGTTAAGAGAGATGTTTCAGCATGCCTTAGTGTCCATAACAATGTAAGAAAGCAGATGGCGGTCATTATTAAGGCTTACAAGGGTAAAAAAGGCTCAAGGCAGAGGAGGAGACAGCTAGCCTATGTATGCCACCGAGTGGGATGAATCCAGAAGATCAAAATAATCATGACTTGGAGATGGCCATGAGAATAAGCTTGTAGGAAACGTTCCTTCAAAAAAGCGAGTTCAAAATGCCTGTTATCGCATGGGCATGCATGGCAGGCCCAGCTTGAACTTGCATGGCGAGCCTAGCTCGAGCATGCATGGCTGGCCCAGCTCAAGCATATATGACGGGCCCAGCTTGAACATGTATGGAGGGGTTGGTGTAAATATGTATCCAAAAGCACCAGATATTGAGGAAACTGCACCTGCTTATCTAAGAGCACTAGTATTGCAGGTCATAGTCGCATAGACCCATTCCTCCCAAAGCCCAAGTCACAACAGATGACCCTCAAAGGCACGGTGAAAGATACAAAGAACTTGATGAGCAGATATATTGGTAAATAGTTCTACGATAAAGGGATCCCCTTTGATGCAGCCAATATCCCATATTTTCTGCCTATGATCAACGCAATCCAGAAAGTAGGGCCCGAGGTAAAGCCCCCAACAGCATATGAGCTCAGTGGGCCGGTCTTGGATGAAGAGGTGGAGGAAGTTAAGAAGTAGAATGAAGAATATAAACAAAGTTAGCCAAGAACAGGCAATACTGTCATGAGTGACGATTGGTAGAATAAAGTTAGCCAGAAAGAATATCTTAATTTCTTGGCCTATTGTCTTAAAAGTACGGCCTTCATGTCTAGCAAAGACATTTCAGGGATCAAGAAAGATGCAAAGTTCCTAGTACAAATATATGATAAGATAGTGGAGGTGGGAGATAGGCAAGTGTTCCAGTTTATTACGGACACTGCAAGGGTAAGAAGATGATAAGAAGAAGCATCTAGTGTGGACCCTGTGCGCTGCACACAACATCGATCTTATTTAGAGGAGATAGGTGAGATCTCAATTTTGAAGGAGAATTTAGAGGCAGCGAGGTCTGTGACAAAATTTATATATAACTACTCTAAAATATTATTCTTGTTCAAACAACAATTTGAGAAAAATGAGATAATCACGACTGTCATAACCCGTTTTACAACAGATTACTTAGCCTATTGCCTTAAAAGTACAGCCTTCTTGTCTAGCAAATACGTTTCAGGGATAAAGAAGGATGCAAAGTTCGTAGTACAAGTAAATGACAAGATAGTGGAGGAGGTGGGAGATATGCATGTGGTCCAGTTTATTACAGACAATGCGATGGCTTGTGTTTTTCTAGGTAGCAAGATGATGGTAAGATGAAGCATCTAATGTGGACCCCGTGTGCTGCACACAACATCAATCGTAATTAGAGGAGATCGGTGAGATCTCACTTATGAAGGAGACTCTAGAGGCAGCGAGGTATGTGACAAAATTTACATATAACTAATCTAAAGTATTATTTTTGTTCAGACAACAATCTGAGAAAAAAGAGATAATCAGGACTGCTATAACCCCATTTTGCAACAGATTACTTGATTGTGGACTTGATTCGAGAATCCCAAGCTGCATTTAAAAGGTTGTTTACCAACGAAGAGTGGTCAAAGGACCGCCTCTCGAAGTCCAGAAATGGGCTAAAAGTGAAGGGCATAGATATAAATAGGAGGTTCTGATCTTGGTGTTCCAATGTCGTAGAGGTCACTACCCCCTTTGGTCACAGTATTAAGAATGATAGATGCTGACAAGAAAGCTACCAAGGGCATCAGTTATGAAGGGATTGAGAGAGCCAAATCAACTATTGAGGAGAAGTATAGTTTCGCTACTAAAGTGATCGAGATTATAAAAAGAAAGTTGGAGACCAAATTGGGTCGCCCAATTCACTATGCAGTTACATATATATTTATACCCTTAATGTTTAATTTCAAAATATTTTTTTAATGTGCATTTAAATGACCTTTCTCCATCAATGTATTTTCTAGGTTTCTAATTCAACCTAAAATTTTTCTATTTGACACCTGAACATCCCACTAAGATTATGAAATGGGTCAGATACATTATTGTCAGGCTGAAGAGAAGCCATCTTAACCAGGTAGCAATACTACAAGAGGTAAGAGTTAATGTTTGCGTAAGACCTTCATTGAATTGTTATATTTGTGAAGAATAACTAATGCACTAAAACGAAATATTTTTTTCTAGTTTTCTATGTATAGGGACTAGAATTGCAAGGAATTCTCGGACTAAGATGGATCCAGGTTAACCCCTAACTAATATGTTGTTCTTTCATATCTTTAATCTTATGAAATGTTCTTGCTGTTACAATGCTTTTTGCATTTTAATCCAGCTGAATGGTGGAGATATATAGTAGTGATGCACCTTACCTAATGAGGATAGCAATCAAGGTGTTATTCCAAACATATTCGGCTACTTGGTGTGAACAAAAGTGGAATATATTCTATTGGTTGCAAACCACAAGGAGGAATCGACTCGCTTCGAAGAGGCTTCATAAGCTAGTCTACACAACTTGAACCTCTGAGAGCGACAAATAAGAAAGAAGCTCGAAAACTACGACCTTCGACCCGATAGACTTAGATACAATATTTGTCACAAACACAGTAGAACAATTGGTAATGGAGGAAGATGAGTCAGTGTTGCACAAGATAACGTTCTTTGAGACTATCGATGAGGTAGCTGATGAAGAAGGTGATGAGCAGCATAAAAGAGGTAGCAGTTCGCCAACATATCGATAATTCGTCGAATGTCGGTGGTGTTGCACATAATGAGGGAGAGTGGGAAGGGGGTATAAGGAAAAATAAGATAGATGATTCTGAGGCCACCCTATCCCAACCAAATTATTCACATACCGTGTCCTAACAACAAGAGCATAGGGGCGAGCATGACAATATAGGTGATCATGAAGGATGGACAAGCTTCGGGGATTTTAAATTAGGAGCACAACAAAACATTAACACTCAAGGACTTCGATATAGTCAAGTGGCCACTAATTTGGATGATTCATTCATAGATCGAGTCAATGAATTTGTCTAGCGAATTCAATGAATGGCACCAGCATTACCAAGATGAAAAATAACATCATCTTTCATTTTGGTTTTAGGCCATATTTTACAAATTGTATGTTTCATTATAGTTCATGTATGACTATATACTCATCCACGATAATTCTATGCTTCTTCTTTTGTGTGATGTAAATATAATGGTAAACAGTAGGTCATACAAGGAAATAACATCTCAATATTCTCATATTGATTCAAAAACATGAAAGTCATTAATGTAGTACCCCCACTTCATATTGGATTCCAAAAAAATAATATTGATAATTTTTAATACTTTTTTGGATTTTTTCAAGGAAGAATCCAAACCACTGATTCACCAATCTGGATCGATTTTTGTGGTGCCC
>NW_006499997.1:1361850-1419428 GCF_000471905.2 Amborella trichopoda | reverse complement strand
ACAGGAAGGTCACAATTACTTACAACCATCCGATGTGAAATCTGATAGCTTGAGTGTATCACAAAGTTCGAGAGAATTTCTTTTGAACTTTGAGCTTGGTCAAGGAAATAAATGCAGCCACCCAATTCTACATCCAATGGTCATGAATAATTGTGACCACCATGTACTAAAGGTAAATGGTCTCATTAAATACTTTTCCTACAAATATACACTAATAAAATACATATATAATATATTTTATAATCCATTATAATATAATATATTATAATAAAATGGATTATAAAATATATTATTTATATATTTATATTAAAAATATGTATAAATATCAAAATATAAATATAATATTAAATAAATATATTTTTATATGATATTATATAATATTATAATATATATTACATATAAATATCACATATAAATATCAAATATTATAATAAATATTATGATATATATTATATATAATACATATATACATTAATAAAATATATATATAATACATTATATTATATTATATTATTTATATATTTATATTTATATTATAATGTATATATATATTTATTATAACATATAATATGTATATATATAATTATTATAATATAATATATGTCATATATTATAATATATATTTATATTTATATTGTTAATATGTATTTGTTATCAAAAATAGTATCCAGATTTTATTTAAACCTTGCAGAACATAACATTCAACTTTCCAAGAAAGAATAACTTATTTTTTCCAGGGATCCTTCTGAAAGAAATCTTTCAGAAAATCAAAACGTCTTTAGTTTCTAAAAAAAATTAGGAGTGGTGCATTATGTATTTTCATTTCTTTGTAAAAATAGGTAAATAATGAGAGGTCGTTTTCCTGTCTATTAATCATTCATTCATACAACCGAAAAAAAGAGCTTATAATAATCAACGATAGAAATACAAAGTCCAAAATGGAACATACAACAGCCAAAATACAACCTAATACCAAAATGAATAGCGATGTCGTTCTTCCTTGTCATCGCACCGATGTATCTCATTCAATTCTTTAGACAATTTATTGATTCGATTCATGTACATTTCAGAATGCTCGGTGTCGGCCTAACTATACCCACATCTCTCACAGTTGGAGAACTGTTGTTGGCTTTGCCAGAAGTCCCCAAGGTTGATCCAGCCCTCATGATGGTCCCCACTCTCTTGCTCACCCCCATACTTTTGCTCGCCCCCACCCTCTTACTGCTGGATCTCGAGTTGCGTATATCCTAGTTGGGAAGGGCTGCCTCAAAATCATAATCTCTCTCATTTCCTCCTATACCCCCTTCCCTCTCTCCTTCAAAATGTGCAGTACCTCCTACATCGCCAACAAATTGCTCAAATGTCGATGGGGAACCTGCTTCTACTCCCCCTCCTCCCTACTCATCATCTTGTTCTTCACACTCCTCACTTATTGTCTCGAGGAATGCTCTCTTGCCCCGCACGTGAGGCTCTTGCTCCACCAACCACGATTCGACTGCATCTGCGATAAATATCGCATCCAAATTGATAGGGATGCAATCCTCAATCTTCCTTTTCAGATGTCGATGTCAAAGATTTGAATTATAATGAACAAAACGAGCTTATGAACATGTCGGGAAGTTAACTGATTTCTTCTTGATGTGTGTATCCACTGGAAGGTACTCTTGTTCACTCACATCCAGTAGCTGAACATGTCTAGGAGAACACCTTGATTATTGTCCTTTTTAAGTGAGATGCGCCTCCACCATGACACTCCTACCATTCACCTGAAACCCTTTCCTCCCAATCACATTAAAATCCCTCTGCCTCTATATTTTTTTAGTCTTGGCTTCCTCCAGATATTTTAACATCAGTTCTTTAATAGAAGTTGGCACCTGACTGCATGGTTGAATGTCACCTCATTTTTTGGCGAGGTGATGGTTTAGGCGATTAATGCGCATGTCAGTTCCTTTTCATAAAAAGTACATCTAACCCTACCCCTATCTATTACTTATCCGACATACTACCAAGCAAAACTATCATTTGTCATATCGATTCATTTCTTCTAGAAAACACCTTAACATAACAATATATTTAAATTCTTTTAAAATAAGGATACAAAAAGAACTATAGTTTTTTCAGGAAAAGTGATTCATGTCAAAAATTTTACAATATGAGCTTCAGAGAAATTTAGAACTTCACTTTTACATTTGAAAAGAGAGAGGGGGGAGCAGAAAGAGAGAGAGAGAGAGAGAGAGAGGAGGAGAGAGAGAGTAGTATGTGGTCTTCGACCAACTGAGAGAAAGATAGAGAGCGGTTAGGTCCAACGGCCCTGCCCCAATCGAGAGATAGAGAGAGAGAGAGAGATTCCAACCAAAGTCATCCTTCGTCATATAGATTCATTTTTTTCTAGAAAACACCTAAACATAAGAATATATTTAAGTCTCTTTAAAACAAAGATACAGAAAGTACTATAATTTGTCAAGAAAAGTGATTCACGCTGGAAATTTCACGATATGAGCTTCAGAGAAATTTAAAATTTTACATTTACATTTGAAAAGAGAGAGAGGGAGGGGAAGAGAGAGGGGGGAGAGAGAGAGAGCATATGGGCACGGTCCCTAGACCCCTAACCCCAACTAGTGATTTAAAAAGCAAACTGCTTAGCACCTGGGCAGCCGCTGAGGCAGTCCCGATGGCCTGGGCGCATCACCCAAATCTAGGTGAACAAATTCGGCACCAGCGGCCGCCCAAGGCTTGCGCCCCGCATAGGGGCGTAAATGCCCCTCATTGGGGGCATTTTTTTTAATATTAAATGGGCAAAATTGTAGGTTTTAGGTTCATTTGAAAACTAAAACCCATTAGAGTATATTTTAGAGAGAAAAGAACCCCAAAAACCTAGTTTTTGGTAACTTTCGTAGGATCGAAGGGTTTATCAAAGTTACAAGAAATTGATCTAAGCATCACCCATTGATATTAGATTTAGTTTTGGATGTTTTATAAATCTATTAGAGGGTTTTTTAGAAGATTTTGAGTCCCTAGAAATATCTCAGATGTGTATTGTGGATTTGTGGTTCACTGGTTTGGTAACTTTGATAATTTGGTTGGTAAATTTAAATTTTAACTGTGTGGACTGTGGAGTGTGGACCATCAAACTATGGATAATTGGATATGGACTTTTGGTTATTGAGTATGAAGGAGTGTGTGCTATGTGGAGTTGTGTATTATACATTTAATGTGCCCTGAATCCTTAATTCTTATGTGTTATACAGTTATACTTATATTGTTAGACTATAGAGACATTTTTCTTTCCACTGAGCCACCTAGGTACTGGGCACATGCCTAGGTTCTAGGCGGCTTGGACCGCCCCAATCGCCTAGGTGCCGCCTAGCGCTTTTTGAAACACTAGCCCCAACCATGAGAGAGAGAGAGGGAGGGAGGGAGGGACGGAGGGAGGTTGGGGCAGGAGAGAGAGAGAGAGCGAGAGAGAGAGAGAGAGAGAGAGAGATGTTGGAGTAGGGCCATGCCCAACAGAGAGAAAGAGAGAGAGGTTAGCGCATAACTCTCTCTATCTCTCTCTTGTAGAAGTGAATTTTTAAATTTCTCTAAAGGTCATATTATAAAATTTCTAACATGAACCACAATTCATGAAAAAAATTATATTTTTTTGTATTTTTATTTTAAAGCAACTAAATATATTCTTATGTTCATGTGTTTTCCGTGGAGCTCCACTATTAGAGCTTTTGCAGGTCATGTGGTTGTCCATGGAATCTCCATTATTTCTTGGTGGCTGGGAAATCACAACCACAATCTCTCTCTCTCTAGGTGGCAGTCTCTATTCAACTCCATGTGGTGCGCATTGTTTAAATCTAATGCTAAAAGGCATAGGGAAGTTGAAGAAGCTGGTTTTCCTTACTGAAAAGTGCAAGGTTGTAACAAAATTTACATACAACCATAGTTACATCCACTCCTTGGTGAAGAACCACTGTAGTCGAGAGATGGTTAGGGAGGCGACCACCAGGTTTACCACTGCTTTCTTAACCATGCAGTTCATCTTAGAGCAGAAAGCAGGGCTAAAGTCAATAGTACTGTATCGAAGTGGCAAGCAGACAGAGCGGCAAGGAGTCCTCAAGGGAAGTTGAGGAGATCCTCATTACTGTAATTAAACCTCTCGTCCACATGTTGAGGCTGGTTGACTCAAATGTCAAGCCAAATATGGGTTTCCTCCGGAAGCTATTGCACAAGCATCTTCAATACTAATATCTTGCCCATTGTTGATCGCAGATGGAAAATTTTCAATATCTCGTTGAAATTTTGGATTGTTGTTAACTTATTATAACTTTCAAGTACCATGTACAAGTTATTTATTGAAACCAGAGTGCTTTTAAGCGCCAGATGTGATACGAGATGCCAATATAATTATGGGCATAAGGAATTGCATTTATATGCTCGAGCATGATCCTGATGCTCAAGTGCAGTGTATGGTAGAGGTAAATCTTCATAAATGCGTGTCCATATTAATACAATAAATTATTGTACTTTAACATACTAATTTTCTTGGTATGTGCATCTTGATCTGTATAGCTTAATATGTATATGGATCGTAAGGGTGAATTTGCATTCAACAATGCCATAAAGGTGATTGGATGATTGCCTCAAGGTTAATTCTACAACTATATCAGTCTTGCTATTTTAAGATATCAAGTTATCCACTACTTGATAATACATTATAATGTCATTATTTGTTTTTAAATATTCCATATTTTCCTGTATCAACTAATTGGTGGATGATACATGGTTTGCAAATGCCGGACCTTCAAACGCTTGCCATTCAAATTTTGAGCCAACATGCTCTGTCTCAGGTTGTGAGAGAAATTGGAGCACATTCTAGTGGATATGCACTCCCAGGCGAAACATTTTGAAGACTGGGACACTGCACAACCTCATCTATGTCCACTATAACATCAAACTCGGGCCACACCAGATAAAGAAGTTTCCCTCAAACTATACCCCGATCAACCTGGATTACATCTTCCACAAAGACCTTACTGATGAGTAGGTATCAGAAAACAGGGTCACTTCTAGATTAGCACTACTTAGAAGAATCGGTTATGAGGGCAACAACGACAACAATGATAACAATGATGATGGGATAATGCGACATGATTGGCGTGAGGCAGCAGTAGTAGAGTGCGAGGTGCCACAAGCTACTAGCTCCTCTGGGGTGGATGAGGGACTTAGATTGGTTCGGGAAGAAGTCAAGACAACCAAGCACAGTAGTTACACCGTTGGAGAGAGACACAGAGGTGGCTGGTGCTGTAGGCTGGTTATTCGCGACAATGACAACGCCGATGAGGGGCAAAGCAAAGGCCAAGGAGGCGAGGAGAATGGGCAGTTTACTAGGTGACAAATGCCAAGGAACTTCATAAGGTAGTTATTCCTACTTAGCAAGGAGGAACTGTTGCCGCACTATAGACTCCACCGAGCTTCACTCAAACTTAATTGCGAAACTCAAGAAGATCCTGAACCCCATCATCACTCTTACTACTATTGAGCAGTGTTTTACACTTGTTTGTAATATGTATTTTCCTTTAGTTAGTTGTTCAATGAAAACGTATTGGCTCAAGTGCCTAAATATTCTATTTGAAACCCAACTCTTATAATAAACTTTTTCCTCTTATTTTATGTGACAATGTACAAAAAGTCAAAACCAATACATATTAGATTTTAATATTTTTTATAAATTCTCCAAATTTTTTGGGGGTTTTTTAGCCCCATTTATGTGTTCAGTACGAAACTCAGCCCATCAGCATGAGTCGCACTTTCAAACATTGGTTGAAACTAAGCGTGGCACCATGGAAAAGACAATCTATCTCATTTGTGAGAGAAGTACGCCTCATTACGTATGCTGTTTGTAGCATTTCAATCCATTATATGCTGTTTTAGATGGGAATGACTAAAATTCAATACAAGGAAACTCAAATGGGATTTTTATAGAAGAGGTAGTAGTTAAGAAAATCAGATCCGGTAGTAAGATGTTCTTTTTAATCATATTGCTTGAAACAATGTTTCTGAACTTGGCTTAGGCCTCGAACTCAACCCTGGCCAAAGCCGACTAACTCGGCTTAGTAGTGCACAGGGCTCTAAAATCCCTAAAACCTTAAAAAAAAAAAAAAAGTTGCTAAAATTAAAACAAAATTGTAAAAGTGAAAATAAACCCCAAAGCAAGATAAATGGTGCAAATAAGTTGAAAAAATATGATATAGAAAAAGTAGATCTATGGTTGGAAACATTTTAGAAAAATTTTAAAAAAGACATAAATATAAAGTAAGGCATATGGCAAGAAGAATTCCCAAATCATTATAAAAAAATATATCCAAATCACATATACAATTTTGTTACATTGATTCCATAATCTTATATTTATTATTATTATTATTATTATTATTTTATAATTAGCCTGATTTTTATTGGACTCTTATATTTTTTTTTATTATTATTTTTAAAATTAGCCCGAGTTTTTATTTGACTACTCAACTCAGCAAGGTGTTGGGTCCAAGTAGTAACTTAGCCAAGTCCTTGGACAATCGTTTCAAACCAGAGATGAGCACCTAATTCAACTAAAGAGAACTGAATTTTGGTTCAATAAAAGAAACCTTTTTTATTTTTCTTTCATTCAAATTGAACCAGTTCGAGCCAAGTTGAACTAACCAAGTCTACCAGTTAAAGGCCCAAAAGCAAGTCACTCAACTCCAAACCCCAGCTAACCCATAGAGTAAATAAAAACACGAGTTACCACAGTTCTCTAAAGAACTTGTCAGGTAAATGTCATAAAATTGTGTATTGTGTCCATTGATTCCTGGAAGCATCTATCAAGTTACATAATCTCTCTTCCAATGATTTGAAAGGAAAGATCTTGATTTGAATGGATATGATAGTTCCTTCTTATAAAATATATAACAAACATCATATTTCACTCAAAAACGGAGTTCCGCAATAGGTCTTCAAAATCCATCAATGTCAAATTCTAGTTAGATAAGCACACTTGAGCATTCATGGGCCGCATCCAAACCATATATGAGATTCAATCAAGAATGGACACCCATTTTATTGGAACAGAACATAAAAAAAAGTAAAGTTGCAAAGATCAATTCCTCATAGAAGGAAGCATCTTTATATGAGCTTGACTTCCTTTAGAGCAGAGATGCATCGAGCAATTCCCCTTGTAAAACATTCCAAACATCTTGCATAAGCACAGAAAAATCCTAAGCAAGAGCTTTTCATGGTCCATGAGACTTTTATCAGGCATAAGTTAATGCAGGTCATCTCATGTAGTGTCTTAAATGTTGATCCTAGGGTTCTGTTGTCTGCCTTATTTGTGGTTTTAAAAAAACTAAACTGTGTGATCCAATTTCTAAATGAAGAAAATAAAGTAAGAAAATACTCACATAACAGTCAGCTTCCAGTGTATTCATCAAAAGCAAGATGCATAGCTAAGTCATAAGGCCAAAGTTAATAGGAAAATGAACACTAACCTTGCGTTCCTCGGCCACCTCTTCTCCTCCTCCTGAGATGGACGCCAAACCAAAATGATCAGAAATTACTGAATTTCCTTCAAAAAAAATAAAAAATAAAAAATAAAACACAAGAATAATCAAATCGGAAGGCCCAACACAAGCAGAGGTGCGCACTAAGTTGTCAAACAGCCATTTGGGTTTCCTCATGGTGTTAGGTTTTAATTGAAGACAAATCAACACCTACAAATGAGGCAGAAGAATCATTTCTAAAACCATGACAGCTCTAGGTTTTACATAGAGAGAGATAGAGAGTTTGATCAAACTATACATTAAATCCAATAGACTTGGAAAAGGAGAAAGAATTAGAGAGAGTTAATTGTACCAGTAGCAGGAGCCGAAGACGCATCGTCACGAAGACAAGAGAAGAGGGGAAGGCAACGGGGGCAGCGGCAAGGATCGGAACTCGCAATGGCGAAGCCCTTCGTCTGTTGAGAAGAAGCAGAGATTGTTTCCTCTCCATCATCACCATGTTGCCGTCCCTTTTCTTGGTGATGGTGATGATGAAGAAGAATATGAGAACGAAGGTAGTTCAGGAGATGAGGAGAAGAATGAGAGGGAAGAAAGCTTTGGGTGGAGGAGGAGCCACCGTCATCTGAGGAAGAAGAACGAAAAGAGGCCAGGATGTGTTGGGGAAGAGCAGATTTGATTTGATTGGTTTGATGTTTTCTTGATCAGAATGCTTATAAGGGCCAGTGCCTGTTTACTTCACTTCACGCGCGTGGACGATTCCAATTCCCAAATTATGAACAAAGAGTGATAAGACCTGTCGATCACGTGTGTTTATTTTGTAGGGGTTGCAGCTTGCACACGGATGCATCCGTACGTACAGAGGTACGGTAATTTTCCCAGCTTTATTGATGTAAAATGTTATTAGGATATGCTCAAAACCTATTTTTATATTTAATTATAAAATTTTAAATTTTAAAGATAGTTAGAATGAAATAGATCTATAATCATATGGAAATCTTGAAAATGGATGGTGTAGATAATATGTTGTAAAATGCACTATTTATAAGACTTACAATCTTTTTATTTTTCATGGTCATACATCTCGATGTCGAGATGATCAATCAAAAGGTTTTTCAACATTAAAACATCTTTTCGATGGATTTTTGAGGTGCATCCGTAGTTCTACGTTATAAGGTTGTATCCTTATATAAACTTTTTCTTAATTTTGGACACACTCTTTGCAACTCCAAAAGGCTTATGTTATTGTTGCCAAAAGAAAGGGCAAAAGCAATGACACGGCCACGGCCATACGATAACTAGGTGCAGCCGCACTAAAATGCATAATACCCGTTAGAAAGAGAGTTTGCCAGTTAGACAGAGGGGTGCTGTTTGTATAGAGCCGAGGCTCTAAACAATCAGGGTAAAGTGCATCTTCAAATAGTGCCAAGAAATGCAGTTTCAATATGGGAAATCTTTATGATGGCCTTAAATATAATTTCATCTTTAATTATAAAAACTTGAAAATCTTGAAAATTGACGGTCCAAAAAGACGTTACAAGATACACTATTTCCAAAACTTAAAGTCCATTTTTTTCTCACGTCCATGCATCTTGATGTCGAGATGATCAATTTGAGGGTGGGCATCAAAACAACCTCATCTAGTGAAATTTTTTAATCTAGTGAAATTTTTGAGGTGCGCTCTAATTTGACTGTTTAGATCCTCAGCGATATGTATATATAGGGAAAAGTTTATGTAGAGCCGACGATCTAAACAATCAAATTCGAGCCTACCTCACATTGATCATCTCGAAATATCCTCAAATTGATCATCTCGACATCAAGATGTATGTACATGATAAAAATATGGATTTCAAGTATTGGAAATAGAGTATTTTGTAACACATTTTTTTACCGTCATTTTTAAATATTTTCAAGTTTTTATAAATATCTCGATATACACTATTTTTTAAACTTTAAACTTTATAAATAAATATGAAAATATACCTTAAGGCTATCAAAAATATTTGCAGTATTGAAACCACATTCCTAGATACTAGTTGAAGGAAGGCTCTAATTGGATTGTTTAGAGCCTAGGCTCTATACAAACCGCACCCATATATATATAGAGGGACAAGTGGCTATTGAAATGCAACACTTGTCATTTCTCTCTTTACATGTGTCTCTATTTTCCTCTTTTGATAGCTATATTAATGGAAATGGGCTTTGGGAGGCTGAAGTACCGAGCACGAGCTCTTTTTCTCAACCTTAAACCTCTTTCTCTCTCGTATGCTTCCTTGTGAGCTGGGTACAAGGGATGAGCCTCTCATCTCTATAAGAGCCCTCCAGTGTCACATGATCAATTTCAGCACCGTGTTGCATCTCGAAGAAGCTTTCTCCTTCTAGATTATTTGCTAACAACTGTTTTGCAGGAAACGTGTGTTTTATTTTGTGCTATATATTGCTGGAAACCTCATTTTCAGCCACATTCTCTCCCTAGAAAAACTATTAAACTGTGCCTACAAATTCATACGAATTTGGTGAGTCTGTTCCAACTTTTTTTTCATCTTTTGGATCTAGAAATACTACAAGAAGGTTGGAAAATATTGTATAAGCAAGGGAAAAGGTCTTGGCCATTACCTTACATTGTTGGAATCGTTTATGATGGGTTTTTGATGAGTACATGCTTGCTGGAAATTCTATTGGGATTGCTTAGAAGAGCTTATCAATAGATGCAATAGATTTTTGGTTGAGATTCTTCAGTGAATTAAAAAGTTAGTGATATTTGTACATCCTCTTGAGTTCCAAAGAATTTACAGCAATTTTTTCTGGGTATTTTGATAAGAAATTCATGCCATATGTTTGTGGATATTTTTGATTGAGTTCAAAACCCAACTTGCATGTTGATATAGCTCTATTTACTTCTGAAAATATTAAAGATCCAATGTATTTGGGCCAACAATTGGTATCAAAGCTTAGGGGTTTTCAATTTGTATCGAATATATTGATTGATTTAGTGAAGATTGATAAGCTTGATGGCTATAATTTCTCACTTTAGAAAAGTAAAGTATCTTATTTGTTGCATACTATAGGTTTGTTGTATGTAATTAATTGAAGAAGAAATCATAACTGAAATTGATGATGACTCTACACTTGGAGAGAAACAAAGATACTTGAAATGAAAAAATGATAATTTTACATGTAATGGTGCCATTTTGAATTGCCTTAGTAATAGATTGCATAACGTCTTTGAACCCAACACTAATGCTAAAGACTTATGGGAGGCCATTGAGAAAGGTACACTGAGGACAATTTTATGGCAAACCATGTACTTATGAAATATGTAACCAACATAAAATGAGAGAGAACCAATCAATGCTGGAATTTTTTGATGACATGATTGTAATAGCTAACCAACTTGCCGGTTATGGAGGACTCATATTAGAGTGTCATCAAATCATGAAGATAATAGAAAATCCCCCAAATTCATGGAAAGATCTTAAGAAAAACTTGTGCCACAATGGTACCATCCACACCCTTGATGATTTAAGGGGACACCTTAGGATGGAAGAGAATGATAGGGCTAAAGCGAAAAATGAAAGAGCCCATCGACAAGCTTATTTGGCTACTCAAAAGGGGTATCCAAGACCCAATCATAAGAAGAGAAAGGAGAATACATAAAACAATGAGGAAACAAAAAATAAGACAAGAAAAAAGGAAAATTCTTTAAAAGGTTAAGAAAATGTTTTAATTGCAATAAACTTAGTCATATTGTCAAATTTTGTAGGGCCCCACCAAAGAAGATGGAGAGAGGAGAGCCCAATCATCCAAAGGATGTTGCATTCGTAGTAGAAGAGTCTCTCTCGGTTACCCCATCCAATGGTTGGTGGATTGGTTTGGGTGCAACAAGGCATATCACCACGAGCAAGGAGCACGTGGTGGACTTTATAGAGAAGAAGGTTAATGGTTGGAAGCTCTATATGGGAAACTCCTCTTGGGTCCACATTCTTGGCTAGGCGACCGTGAAGCTTCCTCTTCTTAGTGGGAGTACTCTTACCCTTAATGATGTCCTCTATGCCCCCAACATGAGGCGTAACCTCATTTCCTTGTCTAAGGTAGATAAAAATGGGGTCCAAGTGAATGTAAAAGGGGGGAATATGACTTTTCTTAATGATGGTGTAGAAGTGGCTAAGGCTTCTCTTTGTGGCAGTTTGTATAAACTTGAAATTAATGAAATGAAATCATCTTTCTCTTATATTGTTAATCCTTCTTTCCAAGAAAGCCTTAATGTATGGCATAGAAGATTAGGACACATTGGCTATGAAAAAGTGTCTAGAATGATGAAATAAAAATTAATTCCTTATGAAAAAAGAGATAATTTTAAAAGTGAGAACTGTTTAAAAGGAAAGGTGCATAGAAAACCATTCCCAAAGGGATTAAGGACTGAAAATGTTCTACATATAGTCCATACTGATATTTGTGGAAAATTAGATGCTAAAACCTTTAAAGGACATAAATATTTTATCACTTTCATTAATGATTATTCACGATATACATATACATATTTGTTTTCTCATAAAAGTGAAGCTTTATGAAAATTTAAAGAGTATAAGATGGAAGTTGAAAATCAACTAGATAAAAAAATTAAAATTTGAGAAGTGATAGAGGAGGAGAATATACTTCACTTGAGTTTGAAAATTTTTATAAGGAACATGGGATTATTAGACAATGCACACTCCCTTATACACCCCAACAGAATAGTATAGCTGAAAGAAAAAATATAACCTTATTAGAGATGGTTAATTGTCTGGTACACGAAGTTATATCTTACCAATTTTGGGGAGAAGCTTTGTTAGCCTCAACTTATATATTAAATAGAGTTCCTAACAAATTTATAAGTAGAACCCCTTTTGAATTATGGTTTAATAGAAAGCCTAATTTAGATCATATTAGAGTTTGGGGTTATGTAGCTCATGTCCTTAGCCCAAATAGAGAAAAATTAGGACCTAAAACCATTAAATGCACTTTTGTTGGGAACTCTAGTCACTCTAAGGGTTATAGATTCCATGATCATGAGATTAAGACTATCATAGAAAGTAGAGACGCTCATTTTTTTGAGGATGAAGAAATGCCAAAGGGAAAACAACCTAAAATTATAGAATTAAAAGAAGAAGAAATGGGGCAACCTAATGATTCATGTGAGAACCTTGGTAGTGTTAATCGTATTCCTATTATGGTAGAGCCTAGGAAAAGTACCAGGGAAACTAAAAGATCCAGTTACTTGGATGACTACTATAGGTATAATGTAGATCTTGATGATGAATCCATAAGCTTTAAAGAGGTCATAAGTTCATCCGAGGCATCCAATTGGATGAAGGCAATGCAAGATAAATATAACTCATTCATGAAGAATGAGACATGGACCTTAGTAGACCTACCAGAAGGCAGTAGAGCCATTAGTTGTAAATGGATCTATATTAAAAAATTGAATCTAGATAGAACAATTAATAAGTAAGCTAGACTGGTTCCTGGGGGTTTTACCCAAGTAGAAGGGGTAGATTATAAAGAAACTTTCTTCCCTATTGCTAGAAAGTCATCTATTAGGATTGTACTAGCAATAGCAAACAATTATAACTTTGACATGCATCAAATGGATGTAAAGACAACATTCCTCAATAGTGAATTAGAGGAAGAGATATTTAAGAGGCAACCCAAGGCATTCGAGTCTAAAGAACAATGAGGCAAAGTGTACAAGTTAAAGAAATTTCTTTATGGACTTAAACAGTCCTCAAGACCATGGTATTTAAAGTTCGATGATGCACTAAAGAACTATGGCTCTATTAATACTAGTGCTGACTATTGCGTATACATCTGAAGTAGTGGGGGTAGTCATCTCATTTTAGTGTTATATGTAAATAATATAATCATTACAAGTAGTGATCCTAAGGTTATTAAAGATACCAAAGAGTGGTTATCTTTACAATTTGAAATGAAAGACTTAGGAGAACTAGAGCAGGTTCTTGGCATGCAAGTTACAAAACATACAAAGAGAAGATTACTCTACTTAAGCCAAGAATTATATACGATAAAGTTACTAAAAAAGTTTAGAATGGATGAATCTAAACCAATGGGAAACCCATAAGAGAAAGAGTGTAAACTGTCCAAGGAGATGTGTCCTACGTCTGATAAGAAAAAAGAGATTATGAAAAAGATCCCTTATGCACAAGCAGTAAACTATTTGATGAACTGCACACGTCCTGACATAGCATATGCAGTGGGGGTTGCTAGCCATTATATGAGTAACCCAGGCATAGAACATTGGAAACTTGTAAAGAAAATATTTAGATATCTCAAAAAGACCACCAGTTATAGCCTATACAATGGAAATGGTAAATTAGAATTGCAAGGCTACAGTGGTGATAACTGAGCTGGCAGAGAAGATGAATTCATATCTACATCTGGATGGCTTTTCACTTATGGAGGAGCATGTATATCATGGAGCAGCCATATACAAAAGAGTATATATCATAATCAACAATGGAGGTAGAGTATGTAGCCTTATTTCAAGTAGTCAATGAAGCAATATATTTAAAAACATTGCTCAGTAAGATACATTGGCTACGTTTGAGAGCACTCCAACAGTTATTCATTGTGACAACCAAGCTACCACAACCAATTCTAAATATCATATGTACCACAATATAGCAAAACACATTGATAGAAAGTATCATTCGGTGAGAGAGTTTGTGGAACGAAAGGATATAGAAGTAATGTATCTCCACACATATTTCATGATAGTTGGCCCATTGACTAATGGTGTCAACATAAACACACATGAGGTGTGTAAGGGGTATGAGATTGAGATCCACAGGTTTCTTATAATACACCTGTGATGAGCCTTAGTGGCACAGCTATTGAACATGTGGAATTTCAAGTGAATACCATTTGCTTGTGTGGCATATCCACTTTTGTGGCGATGGCGCATGTATGGCATATCCGCCTTTATGACGATGACACCTGCGTGGCATATGTAAACACCCTCTGAGGGTGGTTAGGTTATGTCTTCAGACATTTAATAGTTCGTATGTGGCGAAATCCCTCGACGAGGTAAGTGTCACGAACCACTGCCAGCTAACAGTCTTTTGACTCTACTTTTCACATTGCGAGACTGGTTAGGTGCCTCGATCTCACCCTTCGGGTAGGGATGACCTGGTGGCACGTGTCTCAGGTTTCAGGGGAACCCGAGACTTGAGATCGTTCTCTCGGAAACCTTGTTACAAAACAAGGGCAGTTATACCAACCGATGAGAGAGGGAATTTTAATGTGAGGCGGGACACACCTCACCTGGGTCCGTGACTCACTTGGGCTGACTCGTGCTGGCGGCCTCTTAGATCACATCGGAAAGCCCTCCAATCCTACAACTGGTTCAGAATCGCCTCCCTTGACGTGTACTCTCAGGTTTCTTCACCAAAGGGTACCATACTTTTTCTTCTCTCTCCTCTCTCTCTCTCCAAGATGTGCCCACAATTTAAATGTGAAACTCTCAAATTTTATTCATAAGATTAAAAACTGTGGGCATCCTTTTACAATTAGGTTTAGAATGTATTTATAGAATTAGGCCGAAACATGGGTGGATGCCTAAAATCTAGCCTAATTGATGATAATTACAATTTAATTGAATTAAAGAAAAATCTAAAAATGGACATAAAATGACAATTTTGCCCCTGCTCAACAATAAATGAAATTCAAAATAGTCCATGTTGTTGCCTTAGAACATGCGTGATCTTTCATGGATGATTCGGGGTTGCTCCAACGCCCGTTTGGCAGAAAGATAATTAATTTCTCATTGGGCTTGGCATGACAATCGATTTGATACGAACTCCAAGCCACGGATCGCGTTTTTAGGCCACGATCTGACTTGAAATTTGTATGAAACTTGAAAACTTCCAATATATAGTGTACTTGTTTCTTGATTTTTTTTCTTTGATTTCTTCACTGATTTGTATTGAACATGTCGTCACAATCGCGTTGCAACAAACACAGCTTGATTTCGTGCACGAACGAAGTTTTCGTCGTCTTGGGTTTTTGACTGGAATCTTGAATTCCAGCGGCCAGAATCTATAGCAACCTTATTGGCTTCGCATGTGAAATTCGACCGTTCATCACATGCGAGGTTCGGCCCAAATGTAGCCTCAGACCTTACACACGCAATGGAACTGGTCTCATGTCGATCCGCTGTGCGAGCGTCATGATACGGCTTCTCGAGCGAGACGCATCGCTGCTAAATTTTCTGCAACAATTACCGTGAATATCGTCTCTCTAGCTTTTCTCCTTGCTTGGGCATCGTCATGGGGCGTGTCACATATCAAAACGCTCGTCTTGAGGAGACGAACACGCTCGCAAAATTTGAGTGCGATCCGACTCAAAACTAGTAAGTTATGAGTCTTCAAACTTGCTGCTCGTGACTGTACAAAATCATCTCCTTTAATGGAGATTGGTGCATGGAGGTATGTTTCACCCATAACTTTATCCTAGAACGTCTGTTTAAGCCGAAACTTGACCCCTAAGGTTTTCGACTATGCTAGATCCAATGGCGATGGTCCCACAGCGATTTAAAGTATCGAAAATAGAGTTCTAGTTACGGGGTTCGTTTCATGGTGCTAGAGACTGATTTTTTTGAAATTGTTTCTTTGTTTGCACTGCCTTAGACATGTCGGATCATGAAAAAACTTGGCAGGTGGCCTTTTGGAGTCCATAAGAAGATTCTCACCCGTTCTGGGGAAATTTTGAGATTGTCGGGAATTCTACTGTAAGTAGGGCTTCATTGACCGGCTTCTCTTTTATTCCGCATCGAGGATTAAGGTGTCGAAAAATGTGTTCAAACAGCTTACCCCATCGAATTTTGTGCTTTGAGAGACGCGAGAAGGACGACATTCGAAAAATTTCCTCGGCTTTATTTCTTTTTTCTTCCTAGCCACAGGACTACATGAACGTCGAGGAGATATCCATGCAATGTTGTAACTAGGATGGTCAGACATTTAGATGCATTGTACAGGTCCATCTGTGGAGATTTTTGAGGGATCCTGTTGAAGTCCTCACTGTCAAGGGACTATTTGTGATTCTAATAGTTGAGGATTTTGTACGGACCTCGTTGGTCAAAATTAGGCCCATCTAACAGTCAAGTGTCATGCTAAAGGGCATTTTTCCCATTTAGTCTGGGTTTCTTTGTTTTGTTGTTTGTTCTGGATGGTCTGTTGAAGGGCCTTCTATTAGTGGCCGTCTGCTTTTCACACCAGATTTTGCTTGGCGGGTACGGTACCTCATTTTATTGAGGTGACCAGCTGTGGGCACAACCTTGCTTACTACTAGCAGTTTCGATAATCAGGATACCTCTCTTCTTCGTCCGAGATGACCACTGGGGGCTCAGTCCTAGCTAGTGCATAACAGGTCCAAGGTCTGGTTGACTTAGCTTTCTTGGGGCACCTTCAGCATCTTGGAGTGTGTTAGTGACCTCTTGGGAATGGTGCTCTTCTTCATGAGACTTGTCTTACCTTCTTGGCGAGTCTTTAGTCCTTCGAGTCCTTTTGCGAATGGACTTAGGCTGTTGGAATATTTCCTTGATGCTCATCTTTTTGGGCCTTAGTATCAAGGTATTCTGACACCAAGGATTTTTCTTCTTGCATAGTGCCTGAAGCTGCCTATGAGGCATGTGCTGCATCAACCTGCTTATTGATCCAAGCGTCCTTTACGGATTTTCACTTGGACTTGGGAACTGGTACAGTAGAAATGATTTTCACCAACTTCCTTTTATTTGGGGCTCTTTTACCCATGACCTTTCGACCATGTCCACCCTTATTCTTCTATTTTTACTCACGGTGCCCTTTGGGGTTTTTACCATGTCCGGGTTTTTATTTTCACAGAACTCTCTTACTCATGGTTTTGTGACCATGCCCATCTGTCATTTTTACTCATGGCATTCCCTTGTCCAGGTACACACCATGCCCGTTACTTCTTTTTTTTTTGTGAATGCGTGTGTAGGGTCATGCCTTTGGGACCTGTACGAAGCCATTTAACATCATGCGGGTAGAACGTGCACTATAATTTAAGGTCGTACAGCTAGACCGTAGTGGTGATGAACGGTAGTGGCATGAAAGGTGGAAAGTGGTGACCCACTAGCTGACGACGAGTATGGATGGTGGATGGCTCGCCGTTTGTGAGCGTGGGTGAGACTCACTAGGGAATGATGAATGGTGATGAAGTGAAAGGGGAGTTGATGAAGGTGGTGTGCGCGCATACGAATGGGTCGGTTAGGGAAGGCATGCGTGAAGATGCATGTAAAGCGAGCGGGTCGGTTAGGGGCATGTTTAAGGTCATGCCTTCGGGACCTGGGCAAAGTAGTTGACCATCATGCGGCCAGGACGTACGCTATATTTTAAGGTCATATAGCTTGGACTGTGGCTATGCAATTTAAAGTCATGCAGCCAGGACCATTCAGTTTAAGGCCGCTACAGTTTAAGGTCATATAGTTTGGACCATGCTGGTAAGCCTTTTAACGTGATGTGGCTAGGACGTACACTATGATTTAAAGTCATATAACGTGGACCGTGGCTATGCAGTTTAAAGTCATGCAACTAGGACCATGAAGTTTAAGGTCATGCAACTAGACCTCCACTACAGGTTAAGGTCATATAGTTTAGACCATGCAGTTTAGGGTCGTGCATCTAGATCGTGGCTGTGCAATTTAAGGTTATGCAACACAAACCATTATGTGGGTCGTCTGTAGGTGAAGCTACATGGGGAATAGAAGCATGGATGACAATCCGACTCCCTTGGGATAAAATGGTTAACGCCATACCCAAGCAGAGGGCTTAGATGAAGATGGCGACCCGGCGAAGGATGATAAATGAAAGCGGACTTTACTGGGGATTAGGGGGCAAGTGTGACTCCTTGGGATAAAAGAAGACACTCTATGGAGAATATTCTTATGGAAGGTAACCCAACTCCTTGGGGATAAGATAGCTTGGTGCGAAATAGATCCACTGGGGATTGCAGAGGTAAGCATGACTCTTTTTGTTTTGGCATACACCTAACTCCACTAGGGATGATGGGTTGTAGGGCAGATATAACTCCTACTGGGGATGATGGTAGAACACTCACGGTAGTAACAGGGCCTAGTATAAGGCCATGCAGGGTGGTCGAACATGCACGACGTTAGCATGGGGAGCGTAACACACACGACGCTTGTCCTCAACAGCGCTAGGCACCAGTCACACGGACAATGCACGCGCGGCGCTGCAGACAAATTACATAGACATCGCTGCTCACAAGTTACACAGACGGCGTTGGTCACAAGTTACATAGACAACGTTGGTCACAAGTTACACAGAAGGCGCTGGTCACAAGTTACACATATGGCGCTTGTCAGTACACAGACGGTGGTGACCTGTGTTCGGGCCTAAGCCCGACCCTGTCTTGGTCCATTTGACTCTTGGTGTTGCGTGGGCAGTAGTAACCTCTTTTCGAGCCTCGGGTCCGACCCATTGTCGTTTGGCCTTCAGGGACTTGACTAGCATTCCCAGTTTGTGAGGGCTACTTCAGGGAAACGTCATCTATATAAGGAGGAAACCCCTTTTTTCACTATTTTACTGAAGGTTAAACATTTAGGAGTTTCAGTAGTGAGAAGGAAAGGCTTCTCGGCGATGACTTTGGTGTGAACATAGAGCTTATAGGCAGTTGCTAGAAGTCTAGCAAGCAGCGAGGATCTTTGGCAAAATACGCGTAGGAGGTTGAAAAGGGGTCTGCCAGTGATAACTCCGACAAGGAAGAGGAAGCTCTGGCTGGGAGGAGAAAGTACGAGTAAAGGAACATAGAGAACCTTCATGAAGGCCACTATTGCTGGAGTTGAGGGAAGCAAGTAGCTTGTCGAGGACAGCTAAGGTTTTGGTAGTGGTTCTGGAGTACCGGAGAAGGGGGAAAACGTTCACGAGTGGGTTTCTGGCGAGGGGAGAGGTTTCCCGGCAAGAAGCCAAGAGTCACAGGGCAGCGAACAGTCACTGGCTGTAGACGAAGGGTCTCGGGGGAGGTAACAGTCGCAATCGATGCGTTCGAGGATGCTCGTCAGACCACATCGCGACTTGCGGTTGTCAGGCGGCACACCTGAAATTCGAGGTGACACACACTTGTGAAGGATTTGAACACAGACGACATTGAGCTGTGACCAAAACACAGTCGACGTTAAGCCTTGAGAAACGCTACCGGTGCTGGGCTTTGACAAACACAGCCAGCACTAGCCTTGACAAACACAGCTGGCGTTGGTCCTTTGAGAATGCAACCGACGCTGAGACTTCACTTACACAGCCAACGCTAGCTTTTAAGAACACAACCGGCACTAGGACTTGACAAACACAACCGGCGCTAGCTTTTGAGAATACAATCGATGCTAAGACTTGACAAACACTGCCAACGCTAGCTTTTGAGAACACAACCGGTGCTAGCTAGTACCTTTTCACGCATGGAGATAGTCTATGCCTTAGTGATTCACAAACGGCGGTGAGTCTTTAAGTTTTATATAATGGTCGGGCCTTCTTATAGAATTCCTGACGTGAAAAATCTTCCAAGGGCAGGAGAGCTTGACACTGATGATTTTACCTGGGAGAACCTAATCAGGGGTGAGCCCATTTGGTTGACAACCAATATGCAAACCAGAGTGGTCGCTCAATCTCTTTTTCATTGCTGACTTAGTTCGCTTTGAGGTCCGGGAGGGCAATGATGGTAACGTCAGTATTGAAGAAGGGATGGCCCTCCTTCATTGCATGCATAGGAATGTGGCCTCTGGAGAGAATTTGCCCACATTGGGGAAGAGAATGGTGAAGACAAAGGGGCTGATGTGGTCTTCTGCAGGCCTTCGAGTGCAAGGGGAGCACCAATGTTTGAAGGGGTACTCTTCTTGGACCATCAAGGTGCTAGAGTCATACCAAAGCATTCTTGAGAGTGCCTCTCTATTAGCTGTTGTGCAGTGTTCAGGCAGCTATTATGACTGATGCTCAAATACCATCAAGGTATTATTAGAAACATGGAGTCATGTGAGCAATGCATGACTCCTCGGTTATAGTGAAGCAAGGATCTCCTTGCTGGATCTTTAATTCATCGGCAGCCTTCCGCTGATCGGAGCAATGAATTACGAGTTCATGCCTCAGAACTCAGTCATCTTTGGTAGTGCTCACCTAGGGGGAGAGGAACCACCTACTGGTCTTCAAAAGATCTTTGAGATTTACCAGCTGCTTTTCTTGAAGTCCAGCAACAGCTGTGTGACTTTTGCCGAATGGCTGAAATTATTTTGCTGAGATTACCTTGAGGAGGCTACTCCAGTTATTTCGAGAGGGAAAGGGAAAGGAGTTGTGAAGGAGACGCCTCCAATTTACCATTCTGAGACCAGCGATGACTGCGTCTTTATGGCCACCCATCTGGTCTTGTTTATGTGCAAATTTGTGCTTCCTAGAGGGGCCGATACGATTTGTTCGGGCACATTCTATGTGGCTTGCGACATGGCGAGGTGGCGCTAGTATGCCCTTGCATACCCAGTCCTTTGCACCATCTACCATGGATTGGGAGCCATCTCGAGGGGGAAGGCCTACCAAAGCAAGAAAGGGGGCAATGGCCTTGTCAGACGCGAAGCTTTCCCTGGGGACTTCAAGACACCATTCCACATCCACTACGTGTGTGGGTGGCTAGGGGCCTATTTTCCTGCCACTTATGTCAGAAGTCTGGGCGGGGAGAAAATGTGCCCCTTCTTGATGAGGATTACCGGGCATAAGGCTATCTTTCACAGCCCGGGGGATGCACGAAACTTGTTTGAGAATGAGTTCTCCAGTATGCGTCGGGTCCCGTTTGCTGTCAGGGGCCATACTGATTGAGCGTTTATTGATGAACTAGGTAAGGAGCTGGATGGTGCTCCCACAACCATCAAGGAGCTCCTGTTTATCTTGAGCGTCAGTGGCGAGGTTTTGGCCTATCGAATCCCATACAGTTCTAGACTTGAAGAGTACTTCCCCATCGCTTTGCTTGTTAGCATGCACTGGATCAAAGTTGCCCCGTTTTTGTGTTCTTCGAAAAGCATTACGACAGAGTGAACAGGGGGAGGAAGGATGAGCTAGGGACTCTTTGAGAATCATGGTGGCTAGAGCATATTCGCACCGAGTGGTCCACATGTTTAGAGATGACAGAAGTCAGCAAATATGTGGTACCACATTTTGGCAGAAGGGTCCGAGCGACCGAGGCTTATGCACGTTGGTGGAGGATTACCATCCAGGGTTACTGGGAAGCTGATCACCCTTGGAAAGTGGAGAACTGCAATTGGCGCCAGGATACCAGGCAAAGGAGAATCATCAACACTCCCCCTCTTAGTGAGTTCTTTGACTTGGGATACCCCGAGGGATAGCAACAGACGACTCCTCACCGTAGCTTCTTGCCATGGAGAAGAAGACGGGGAGCCTCTTTGACAACCTCACCTCTATCTTTCAATGGAGGGAGGGTCGAAAGGTCCCCGGTCATGAAGGACACCCAATTCAAGATTTGAACGCACTGATAGGAAGCGGCCCACACAGTGTTAGTGTTGTAGGCTCTTCTCGAGAGGGGAGTTATGGGGCGGCTGCTCCTTCTCTAGTAGGTGGGAAGAAAAGGAAAGGCCCTGCTCTTATCTGCACTTGTGCACCAGCTCGGGCTGTCAGGCCCGCTAGAAGACGTAGGAGTGCGAATCTTCTAGTCATTTTAGAATCAGGAGCTAGCTCTTTGTCTTATGTCTCTGGTTTGTTGGCTACCCCTTTCGAGTCACCCTCTGCCCTTTCTCCATCATCTTCTGTTTCTCCTGAATTGTTTTCTACCTCTTCAGAAATTGAGGTAGATGAAGCTAGCCCCTCCGAGGCTATTACCATCGATTCTGATTGAGAGGTGATGCCTCTAAGTCCAAGGGTGATTCCTGAGTCAGATCCAGTTCCAATGGAGATCAATGGGGCTGAAGACGTTGCAATTATTTCTCAAGGGGAGGGACCTGACACTAACAGGACCTCTGACCCTTAGGAGGTTACTGCCCTGATTGAGACAGGGGCGGCAGTCATGGATAGTGAGGGCCCAAGCATCTTTCAAGAAGAGGGGCCTATGGTTAGTGAGACACCTGAGCATATAGAGGCTGTTGCGCCAGAGTGCGCAGGTCATGAAGATGAGGGGGTTGAGCTTTTTGTGGCAGAAGTTCTGACTATTGGTGATGTGGACCAAGTAGAAGAGGTCGCGGTTGAGATTGAAGGTCACGAGGAGGAGGTAGCCCCTGAACTTGTCGAGGCTGAAATGACAGTTCAGGAAGGTGAAGAACAAGGAAGAGATGTTGACCTTGAGCTTATCGAGGCCATGCCAGAGGGTGAGAGACAAGGGCAAGAGGTTGCTTTGGAGCATGCTGAGACCGGAGTGGTGGCCTCAGCAAGTGAAGGTCAAGAGGAGGCTGACGCTGAGGAGACCAATGCTGAGGGGATCGAGCAGCCTGAGACCAGGGCTCCCTTTGAATCCGAGGAGCCTTAGGCTTTGGGCTTCGCGATTGCTCCAGAAGAGCCAGTGACTCACATGGCTATCATTCCTTTGAGCCCGGCCCTCGAAACCGAAACTCCTTTCATAGTGGTGGACCCAACAGCACTGTCCAGACCTAATTTCAACGGAGTATCTGGCATGATTGCGGACATGCTCCATACAGGTCTTCAGCATTTAAGGGAGCTACCTCTCATCGAGCTGGGCGAGGCACTGGCCAAACTCAGGGAGTTTGCCCTTGCGGCCACTACTTTGAGGAATGTGCAAGAATTCCTCTCTTGTTTTGATGCTACTTTAGATGAATTGGAGAGCTGGAGATTGGGAAGGTTGCATCATAAGGAAGAAACCAGTAGGTTGGCTTCCTTGGAGGCGTCGATCACAAGTCATCATGAGGGAATAGATTCCTACACACAGAAGAAGACTGATGTGGTTGCCCATCAACTCTATCTCAAGATGGAAGGAAGAGCTTGTTTTAACAGGATGATAGCCATAAGGATGGAGATGCGGAGGCTGAGGAGCGAATTTGATGATCTTGAGAGGGAGATGAATCAGAGGAAGGCCTTGGAAGCCTCTTTGGCTGAGGATCTATCAGAGCTCGTTCGCACCATTAAGTCGAAAAGCACCTCCATGGAACAGGAGGCTCAAATGGTGGTTGAACTGAAGGATTGTATTCAACATGCCGAAGCTTTTTTTGCAGCATCCAGAGCAGAGATCAATTAGATCATTGATCATTTTTTAGAGTGTATTTTCTTTACTTTTTTCTTTCTCTATACGTCAGAACTTGTAAAAATTTTGAATTTATGAATGAAATGGCTCTTTTTCTCCTCTAGCTCATTTTGCAACATGATTTCATTCTTCTTTTGCTTCGTTGCACTTCATTTGCTTCTTTTGGGCTTGACCACCTCTTATACTATTCATTGTCTCAAGGCAACAAGACAGAATACCCTATGCCTTGCTTCGTCTTGTGATAAGTTGTTGTGGCTTCAATGACCTCGAATGGGGGAGCAATTGCTTCTTCTCCCCTTAACATTTGATTGGAGAAGGGCTCATAATTCAATTTTCTCATTATTTGATGAGCCTGCTCACTATAAATAGTCCAATCAGGAGGGGCTTTGGCTTCCATTCGAGGTGCATTTACTTCAAGCTCGTCATAGCTCTTGGTCACAGGCACGAACATCTTTAGATGTTTTGAAGCGATACACATAACCTCTAATTGGTTTTGGAGATTGCGAACTTCGCTTTTTAACTCTGCCAGGGGATCTTGCTCTTGAAGGTAAGAAAGCTGTCCTTTCTCAAACTGCTCTCCTCCCATAAAATCAGGGAAGTGCAAAACTTGTTGCTGACTATTAGTCTGAACTGACCTTGCCGAGGGATGACGCACATCCTCTTTGTTTACAACAATCAGGGTTTGGAGGACCTTCCGCGGTGGCTGGTGCACCAATTTTGCTTTCAAGAGTGCAATAGGGACATGCAAGACTTTTTTATGGTCCGGCGTGTAGGTGACCTTTGGAGCCAGGAGTTCTATCCTCATGACTTCCTCAATCTCAAGAGTGACCTCTAGTTCATCTTCTTGCAAAGGTGGCTCTGGACTAGAAGTAGAGGGGGAAGCCTCATCTTTAGGCGAAGATGGAGTTTCTTCAGGGATAGTGAATGGCATGCTCGGATGAAGGGGAGTCAGAGTGAGAATTTCACCTTGTCTTTCCTCTTCTTTGAACATGTTCACTAGTGTTCGCCTGATGTCCTCAACGTCTTCATGAGACGAAGGCTCTATCTTTCTCACGGCCTTGTGATCAACATCATTTGGCTTTTGGGGTGACACCGAATCCGTGATGTAATACTTGGCATCAGCATAATGAGTTTTGGCTACAGGAAACGGTCTTTTATCAGCATAGACCGTATATTGTCTCCCATCTCGACTATACTTAAAGCACTAGTGTAATGTGGATGGAACCACCCCCTGATCATGGAGCCACATGCGGTCGAGAATGATGTTGCAGGATGTGTCGGTGTCGATTAGATGAAATTGAGCGTAATCGTTTAATTCGCCGATCTTGAGATGAAGGAAGGCCGTGCTGGCTGGCTTTTCTCCTGACTAGTTGAATCCCTAGACTGTGATATGCATCGGAGTGAGATCTTCAGAGCCTAATCCCAATTGAGAGAGGATTCTCCTTGGGATAAGGGTGACTACTGACCCTCCATCCAACATAATTTGGTTGATGGGGCATGCCTGTAATTCACCAGTCACAAAGAGAGGGCAATTGTGAAATTTTTCTCCCAATTGCAGATCATCCTTTGAGGTGGTGATCATCATACATCCACTCAAGATTGTTGGGTCCACCTCAATGAGCTCCACCTCGGTTTTGCACACCTTTGGATTGGAAAGAGCCTAAACTAGAGCCATACGATAATCCCTTGAGAGCATGAGGGCATCATAGATGCTGAGAAGGGCTGGAAGCTTCCTCAAGTGCCCTATCACATCATACTTCACCTTTTCCTCGTCAGACTTTTGTGCTTCTGGTGCTGCCACTGGTTTAGGTGGTACAGTAGGTTGGGGAGTAGATTTAGGTGGAGGAGTTTTATTTTGGGTTGCTAACTAGCTTGGTTGTGCAGCTGGCTTGGTTTGGGAGATCAGGGTGGATTGGGTAACCGGGATTTGTTTTAGTGCAGTGGAGATTTGAGGTTGAGGATTAAGAGGTGGTTAGGTGTATGGGGCCAGAGGCATCCCTAAGGTAATTGGGCGAAGAAGGATCCTAAGGCTCTTAAGGATGGGTAGATTGTTCGGGGTATTCAGGTGAGGGAGAAGTGGTGGACTAGAAAACTCTAAGATGCCTGGCTTCTGAGGTGGAGGTTGCAGCGTTTTCCCTGATCTCAGACTCATTTTCCCCGTGATGGGTAATTCTTCTGAGATTTGCACCATGTGACAGACTTCCTGAGAATAGAAGCTATGCTCTCTTGATTCTTTCAGCCTTTGCTCAAAGTCGGGCTCAGGGGGCCACTGGGGTTTCTTCGGTTTTGACTTCTTGCGCTTCCCTTTAGAAGAGGATGGCTCTGACTTGGCTTGAGCCGTCAAGGCATCAACAATTGTTGAGAATCCAGCTGCCTATGCTAGCATCTTCCTCAGTCGCCTCCGGTGCATCATGCTTATATTGGTTCCTTTGAGTTCTCTATCGAGGGCCTTGAAGTTTAGACATTCCCGAGTTGTACCTGCAAGAGACATAGAAGAGGAAGGGGAAGAAGAAGAAGAAGGAGAGGAGGGGTTAGTTGGTGAGGAACTTTTAAGGTCATTCCCCTCATCAGACCGATTTGGACAGCTTTTTACGTCACCACCAGAGTTAGACGTGTGTAGGGAGTTTTTTAGGCCTTTCCAGTACTTAGACCGTTGGGGGGTGCTTTTAATGTCGTCACCCTCATTGAACGTGCCCCAATTAGAAGATGGCTCAGGGACATCCTCATGATGAGATGAAGAAGGAAGGATGATTATGTCGGGGATGAAGTCCTGTAAGGTCGGCAATGGGTAAAGAGGCCTGATAAACTCTTTCTCAACGGGTGGTTGAGGAATCCTGTTTCTCCGGCGATCAGCCCCTGGCGCCCGTCTTCTCCTGGTTTTCATTGGAAGTGCATGATTCGTCTTGCTAGGTTTATGAACAGTCCTAGCTTCACAAACTGTCTCTCTCTTTAAGGACTTGCGTCTGCTTTGCCCGTGGTAGACACTCCATGGTTGGGAAGTTGAGGGTTCAGCAGAATCTAAATCATCATTACCCGTGTCTTGCGTCGGGAGGCCCTTCGCACCGGTGGAGCAGTGACTTGTGGGTCTCCTTCTGGAATGTTACAAGCTTCTCGGCATCCCTATATTTTCTTCGCGATTATGTCATGGAAACAGGAGCATTCGCTCAGGTTATGGCCTCATATCTGATGGTATGAGCACCAATGGTACTCTGTTTCCTAAGCAAGGCATCGGGGCTGCCTAGCCGGCTTTGGTGTGATGAGGGCTTCTTGAAGCATCATGACGAACAAGGCACGAAGGAGATCGGGCGCTTCATCTTCCTCCTGAACTGTCACTGCATGGGAAGCTTCTGCTGCCTCGAACGCCTTCTTTAGCTCTTCGAGCTTTATCTGACCCCTATGGGTCAAGGCTTCAATGATGTCTTTTAGTATGTAGCATTCCTCTATGGAGTGGTTTATTCTTCGATGATATGCACAGTAATTCATATGGGTGTCTAGCCCAGCTTGATCAGAGATGGGGAGTTAGGGACCTTTAAGTCCCTTCTTACACCTATCCAGGTTAAAACCTGGGAGCTAGACACTTGGTCTTTGCTTAGGAGGAAGGTTGAGAACGAAGTTTGAGGAACTTGTAACCAGGGGAAGCTCGCGAATGCGGGGATGAGAAAATTCCCGATTCGGGTGAATGGGTTAAGAAACCCAGAAGCCATGTGTGTGTAGAAAAACAAAAAACAAAGGAGAGACTAGCAAAACAAAGACAATCCGACTAAGGGGTAGTAAGCCCCCAGTGGAGTCGCTAAGCTGGTAAGGTGCCTCGAGCTCGCCCTTCAGGTCGGGATGACCTGATGGCATGTGTCTCGGGTTTCAGGGGAACACGGGACTTGAGATCACTCTCTCGGAAACCTTGTTACAAAATAAGGGCAGGTATACCAATGGATAAGGGAGAAATTTTAATGTGAGGTGGGACACATCTAACCTGGGTTTGTGGCTCATTCAGGCTGACTAGCATGGGGGCCCTCTTAGATCACGTCGAAAAGCCCCTCAGTCCTAAAACTGGTTCGGAATCGCCTCCTTTGACATGTACTCTCCTGTTTCTTCACCAAAGGGTACTAAACTTTTTTTTCTCTCTCCTCTATCTCTCTCTCTCCAAGATGTGCCCAAAATTTCAATGTTAAACTCTCAAATTTTATTCATGAGATTGAAAATTGAGGGGATCCTTTTACAATTAGGTTTAGCATCTATTTACAAAATTGGGCTGAAACATGGGTAGATGTCTAAAATCTAGCCTAATTGATGATAATTACAATTTAATTGAATAAAAAAAAAATCTAAAAATAGGCACAAAATGATGCCCTTGCCCAACTATAAATGAAACTCCAAAACAGCCATGACTGCTGCCCTAGAACATGTGTGGTCTTCCAAGGATGATTCGGGGTTCTTCCGATGCCCATTTGGCCGAAAGATGATTACTTTCTCATTGGGCTCGACATAACTATCGATTTGATACTAACTTCGAGCTACGGATCGCGTTTTTAGACCACAATCATGCGACTTTAAATTTTTATGAATCTTGAAAACTTCTGATCGATAGTGTGCTTGTTTCTTGATGTTTTTCTTTGATTTATTCGCTGATTTGTACTGAGCATACCGTCACGATCGCGTTGCAACAAACACAGCTCGATTTCGTGCCCGAATGAAGATTTCGTCGTCTTGGGGTTTTTGCTAGAATCTTAAATTTCGATGGAAAAAATCTGCCGCAAACTTATCGGCTTCGCGTGTGAAAACCGACCTTTCATCACATGCGAGGTTCCGCCTAGAGGTAACCTCTGACCTTACGCATGCAATGGAACTGGTTTCACATCGATCCATTTTGCTAGCACAGTGATTCGACTGCTCGAGCGATACGTGTTGCTGTTGAATTTTCTACAACTTTTGCTGTGAATCATCATCTTCTCTCTAGCTTTTCTCCTTGCTCGGGCATCGTCATGGGGTGTGCCACATATCAAAACACTCGTCTTGACGAGACGAACACGCTCGTTAAATTTGAGCACGATCCGACTCAAACGAGTGAGATACAAGTCTTCAAAGTTGCTGCTCGTGACTGTGCAAACCAATCTCTTTAATGGAGATTGGTGAAGGAAGATCGCATGGGAATAGCGTGAGGCCTACCCTTTTTAATGTTTCGCCCATAACTTTGTCTTAGAACATCCGTTTAAGCCGAAACTTGACCCCTAAGGGTTTTCGACCATGCTGGATTTACTGACGATGGTCCCATAGCAATTTGACGTACCAAAAATAGAGTTCTAGTTACGGGGTCCATTTCAGAATGCTAGAGACTATTTTTTTTGAAATTATTTCTCTGTCTACACTGCCTTAGACATGTCAGATCGCAATGAAACTTGGTAGGTGGCCTTTTGTAGTCCATAGGAAGATTTTAAACTATTTTTGGGAAATTCTGAGACTATCGAAAATTCTACTGTTAGTAGGGTTTTATTGACCAGCTTCTCTTTTATTCGGCATTGAGAACCAATGTGCCAAAAAATGTGTTCAAACAGAGACTAGACTGGGCAGTTATA
Source organism: Amborella trichopoda (assembly GCF_000471905.2). The sequence goes on along the minus strand of NW_006499997.1, from coordinate 1,390,063 downwards.
CTTGGCATGAATTATTGAGCATGACCTCCATCTAGTAGTCTTTTGACTATGTGTTTTTGAACTATGATGGCTAGCTTGGATGTTTGGATAGTTGAACATGACCTCCGACTAGCAGTCTTTTGACTCTATTATCCTCATTGTGATGGCCAAACTGAACAATTGTATTTGGCATGACTCGCTGAGCATGACCTCCAGTTGGTATGTCTTATAGACACCGTTTTTACTTTACGATGGCTAGTTTGGACAGTTTGACGATCCTTATGGGATCAATGCATGATTTGTTGTATTGATGGTTATTCACATTTTTCAAGTGACAGAGATTCCTTTTGATGATGTATGTATCACGGTGTGAGTGGCCAATGCTTTTCAGAGGACACTCGCGAGAGAAAAAAAGTCCACTAATCTAAAAGCATGTAGGTGAAGTTGATGATATGGTTGGTGGTCACGTAATATGTCACGACAATTGATGAGCGTGGGAATGTGTGCGGTTGATACCATTGAGTGGATGGATCATATGTGTGGATGGATTTGTTGTTTGAGGATATACAGCTCAAGCAACTTCTATGTAGCTACTAAAAGTTTGTATGATGGTTTATAAATATTTTGAAACAAGTGGGGGAATGTTAGGGAAAATTGTATTTCCAAATATTTACAAAATAAAGGCCCAAAAAAAAACTTATTTATTTATTTTCTTTTCTTCCCTACTTAAAATATATTTTAACTTAAGCTAATGCTTTATATAAAGAATTAGAAAAGCACATGTGAAGAGAGGGACAAGTAGCTATTGAAATGCAACACTTATCATTTTTCTCTCTATGTGTCTCTCTATTTTTCCCTTTTTGATAACTATATTTATAGAAATAGTTTTGGGAGGCTGAAGTACCAAGCATGAGCTCTTTTTCTTTCCATTAAACCTCTTTCTGTCTCTTATGCTTCCTTATGAGCTGGGTGTAAGGGATGTGTCTTTCATCTCTATGAGAGCTCTCTAGTATCACATGATCAATTCCATCACCGTGTTGCATCTCAAAGAAACTTTCTCTCTCTAGATTATTTGCTAACAACTATTTTGCAGGAAACTTGTGTTCTATTTTGTGCTATATATTGCTGAAAAACTCATTTTCAGCCACATTCTCTCCCTAGAAAAGCTATCAAACTGTGCCTACAAATTTATACGAATTTGGTGAGTTTGTTCCAACTTTTTTCTTCATCTTTTGCATCTAGAAATACTATAAAAAGGTTGAAAAATATTGTATGAGCAAGGGAAAAGGTATTGGGCATTATCTTATATTGTTGGAATGGTTTATAATAGGTTTTTGATGAGTGCATGCTTGCTAGAAATTCTATTGGGATTGCTTAGAAAAGCTTATCAATAGTTGCAATTGATTTTTGGTTAAGATTCTTTAGTGGATTACAAAGTTAGTGATATTTGTATAACCTCCTGAGTTCCAAAGAATTTACGACAGCTTTTTGTGGGTATTTTGATAAGAATTGCATGCCATATGTTTGTGGATATTTCTGATTGAATTCAAAACCCAACTTGCATGTTGATATAGCTCTATTTACTTATGAAAATCTTAAAGATCTATTGTATTTGGGCCAACACATCCTAACTAATCTAATCATCCTAATCCTTAACCATCTACTAAAACTAATGCCACACTCACGTAGGTCCTAAAAAAACATAGCCCATATAAAAAAATATTTTTTTTATTTGCATCACACTTATTTATTCTTTCTCTTTAACCTCAAGGGTATTTTAGTATTTTATTCTTTATTCGTGTGTGTATGTTGTTGAGTAAATGAAATGTGAAATGGGTTTCATATGTATCGGTTCGTTCTCCTTCTCTCTCTCTCTCTCTCTCTCTCTCTCTCTCTCTCTCTTTCTCTCTCTCGAGTTTTCAAGTTTTATCAAATTTAAGCCACACTTCTCTTTTTCTTTTATGCTCCCACTTTCTCTCTCAGCCAGTCCAATAGAAAATGTTCCAGACTAGCACAACTTGGATATATAAGCCAGTCTGGCTCATTTTGAGCTGAACCAGCACAATTTTAATACCAGTCAATCCAAAATATTTTTTGTGTCGAACTAGCACATTTTGTCAGAAGCTGGTCCGATACATTTTGTACTAGGCCAGCACATTTTGAAGATAAGAAGCCGGTTTGACCATTTTTTGTGCCGGATAGGTACATGTTGACATAGTTTGGGAAAGAAACATGAGTTTAAATGGGGGTACTTTATTCCAAAAACATCATTTTTTACTTGGGAGTGTGAATGCAAGAAGAAACGATGTTGAAGTTAAGAGTGTGATTTAAGAAGTGTTTTTTGGGAGGGACGTAAGGCCTAGAAAGTACAAATTAGGGGTATCTATACATGTTGACATAGTTTGGGAAAGAAACATGAGTTTAAATGGGGGTACTTTATTCCAAAAACATCATTTTTTACTTGGGAGTGTGAATGCAAGAAGAAACGATGTTGAAGTTAAGAGTGTGATTTAAGAAGTGTTTTTTGGGAGGGAGGTAAGGCCTAGAAAGTACAAATTAGGGGTATCTATAATTGTCCTTTTAATTGAATAAAAAAAAGCATGAAAATATCCAAAAACCTTGCTCAGCAATGAAAGGAAATAAGTGCATGCATCTTTCAACATCAGTCTAGAGTTGATGTTAAAGCATTCTATGTATGTGAGATGGCACAATTAAAAATTGTTGTATTAAAAACTATCGCGTTTTTTTCTAAAGCAAAATTTTGAGTTCCACGTTAGAATTACAGAAGAGGTTCTTGACAAAGAGAACAAATTTTGAGTTCCAAAATGCTTAAATCCAATTATCAAAACAGGAATATCTTTTCTAAAAAGAAAAGTATATAATAAGACCATTTACCTTTGGTATAAGGTAGTCACAATTAATCTTGACCATTGGATATAAAAGTGGGTGGCTGCATTTATTCCATTGACCGAGCTCAAACTTCAAAAGAAAATTTTTCGAACTTTGTGATACATCTAAACTCTCAAATTTCTGATCGGATGGTTGTAAGTAATTGTGACTACCTTGTACTAAAGGTATATGGTCTCATTGTATACAGTTCCTTTTAAAAATAGGGACATTGTTATCTTTAGACATTTACAAAGTGTATATGTTTATTTGATTGTGTTTCCCTCAATTAGGATCTAAAACTGCTTTTAGACAGGATTTGATCCCAAAGAGTGAATTTCGAGATCATAGAATCTTTTGGCAATATTAAATACCTTGAATTTGTCTACAGATAAACATGCGCACAAACGCATTTTGCATATTGACACAGATAAGAAGAGGAGTTTTGGCCTCACATCTCGCAGTCTCATTACTAACTGACCCATGAAAAAAAAAGAAGAAGAAGAAGATTATTGTTACAAACTTTGCAGAACATTTCATAAGTAGTGAATGCACAAAAATTTGGAAAATGTTTCCTTTTTGTGGTAATCGTTTTTCTATTTTACAAATTCCACAAAGTTCTATGTCTACCCAAGATGAGGCTTTCGCTAGGCACAGATCAACCTTGGGATTTATGGAGATTATTAGTTGGAACATTGGGGGTTTGGAAGAGAGTCGTAAAAAGAAGGATTTTGCTGCTTGTGAAGAAATACATACTAGTTGTTGTTATGTTGCGAGAAACTAAGCTCCCAAGCCCAATTGTTAAGGACATTAGATAGATTTGGGGCTCTGGCTTTGTCGGTTTTTGTGGAGGGGATGAGTGTGGGGCGTCTTGGGGTTTATGGATGATCTGGGACACCTCAGTATTGAAAAGTGTCGATATTGTTGTAAGGTACACAGCAGTTGCAATCATTTTTTAGGGTCCTTTTTTCTCTTTTAGATGGGTTTTGCTCAATATATATTGTCCTAATGTTAGTGCTCTAAAGGGTCCCATTTTTTATAAGAAATCTCTAATATTGTTGTGGAGTTTAATTTGGCTTGTTGTATGGGAGGATATTGCAATTTAGTTAAATGGCCTAATGAATCATCTATAAATTCACCATGTAATTTTTCTATGCATTTGTTCAATGATTTCATTTCGCAAAATTGACTCCTTAATTTGTAGTTGAATGGCCCCCAATCCTATTGGTCTAAGAATAGTTTGAATTGGTCTAAGAAAATTTGAATTGTTGATGAGTAAATTAGACCGTTTCTTAATTTCAAGTGACTGGGAAGAGGTTTTCCCAATATGCTATACTAATGTTATGCAAAGATTATCTTCAGACCATGGCTCAATTTGTTTCCAAACTAGAGAGAATAACAAGGGGCCAAAGCCATTTAGGATAGATGGCTATTGATTGGCTAGACGACTTAAATGTGGAAATCACTAAACAAACTTGGGCTAATATTGTTGTTCATGGGCAGAGTGGATTTTGATTGTATAAAAAGCTTTGAAACATTAAACATAAGCTTATTGCTTGGAAGAAAGAGAAGAGGTATCATATTAAAAGTCAAATTGAAGGCTTGTGCATAATGCATGCATTGGACCAAGAGGTATAAGATTTGGGTGTTTCGACTGAAGAAGTGCTAATGGAGATATCCCCAATTGATTACTTCTCAGCATGACCTTGTGAGATTAGAGGAGATATATGGGAAACAATGTTCCACGGTTAAGTAGCTTAAAGAAGGTGATCTAAATACAAAACTTTTTCACTCAATTACAAATTTACAAAATTCTTTCATTTGATTGCAAGTACAAGAAGCCATTAGAATGATATATCGAGTATTTTTCTTGATAGAGTTGCTAAAAATGACCTAGATGGATGGGAGAAAGGTATTGTTAACCACTTTCAAAGGGGTTTTTCATGTGAAGACGTTCTGGAATAAAAATTGATGAAGTTCCCTTTAGAAAAGCTACCTGTGCAGATGGCGAAGGACTTAGGAAAGAGGATTACAGAAGAAGAATTCAAAAGGGTCGTATTTTCTTTAATGTAGACAAAACCTAGGGTCAGATGGTTTTCCCTTGGTCTTCCTCCAAAAATTCTGAAGCTTAGTGAAGAATGAGTTGATGATTATGATTGAAGAATTCATGGAGAGAGGTACAGTGAACAAAGAAATTAATTCAACTTATATTGCTTTAGTTCCTAAAAGATCTCCAATCTAAGGCCTTAATGACATTCGCCGCATAGGCTTAGTTACTTGCCAATACATAATCATTTCTAAAATACTGGCTAAAAAGATTAAGATTGTGTTGTCTTTCATTATTTCGAATCTGCAATCAGTTTTTATACATAATAGGCTCATTATAAATAGTGTCATTATAGCTCAAGAGTGTATCCACTCTCAATTTAAAAGTGGGGTTCTAGGAGTATTGTTATGGAGAAAGATTATGATTGAGTGGAAGTCTTCCAAGAGATTTGGGGAGAAATGGGAGGATGGATTAGAGGGTGTTTATCTTGTGCCTATTTCTCGGTGCTGACCGATGGCATCCCAAAATGATTTTTAAAGCATCTAGAAGAATTATACATGATGATCCTCTTCCCCTTTTTTTATTTACAATTGTGGCTAAAGGATTTAGTTTAATGCTGCAAAGTATAGAGGGAAGGGCAAGGTTCTATGGCTTCAAGGTATCACCCAATGCACTATATATCTCTCATCTTCAATATGTCAATGACACCTTGATCTTTTGCAATGCATAAGTGAATCAAATTCTTAAAATATTAGGAGATTTTGATATATTGTGAGATGGTTGTGGGGTTCAAAGTTAATTTTGCTAAAAAAATCATTAATAAGAATTAAATACCCTAGTGATCTTCCTAGGTTGTTAGCCACTCTATTGGGTTGTGGGGGTTGAAGAATTTCCTATGTAGTAGTTAGGGCTACCTATCTCAAATTCCAAACTTCTTAGATCTGTGTGGGACCAGGTTTTGAAGAGGTTTTAAGCAAAGTTGGATTTATGGAAGTCTAAATATTTAACTCGGGGAGGACACATTATTTTGATTAAATAATGTTTGGCCAAACTACCTATTTTGTAGTTGTCTTTGTTACATATGCTTGACCCTATTGCCAAAGAAATTGAACGGATGATGAGAAAAATTTTGTGGGGTTCAGATGACAATGGGAAAAAATACCACTTGATGAGATGAGATAAAGTGTGCAGTCCCAAAAGGAAAGGTAGCCTTGGTAGTAGAAGATTGAAGTTGGTCAAATAAAGTTTTGTTAGCCAAATGGTGGTGGAAATCATTCCAAAGTGACTATTTTTTTTTGACTGAAATTATCAAATTTTATTGCCAAATAAAGACTAGAATTACATCATTCAAGAATTACATCATGTAGAATAGAGACAGACTCAAGCGAAACACCACATTCCACTCCCTAAACACATGATGGAACGATATCGACAGTACCCCCGCCAAATCCATCACTTGACCCCAAATTGACCAAAGCATCCAAGGAATTCTTTGTTCCTTGTTACACCATCTTTTCACATTTAAACACCTTCCTCCATGATGAAGTTCCCCAAGTTCATAGATTTAATGAACAATAGTCCTCTGAGCAACGCTGTGAACTCTGCGAGATTAGCAGTTGCATATCCAATAGCTCCAGCATAAGTCGAGAATAATTATTCATGTCCAGTCTCTCACTACTCAAATACCGGCTTCTCCCGGATTACCGAGGGAACTACCATCAAAGCTTAACTTTAAGAACCCTTGAATAGGAGGTGACCATCGACCAACAAGTCTTGTCTTACCACATTAAAGAAAGCAAGGTTTATTAAGTTTAAACACATATCAATCTCAGTGAAACCCCTACCTTCATTAGTGACAGAAAGCCAACTCCAAGTCATATGAAATATATGCTGAAGGAGACAATCATACGAGAGGGCAGACCCTTCAAAGGTACGTCGATTACGCTCCTTCCATATCTCCCAACACACTGCTCCTCTAACAATTTGCCACAAAATAGACCCCAACTTTGATAAGGTAGGAAACACCCCAGTATATCCTGAGGTAAAGCCACCCTGAATCCTAACACAAAAAAAAGAATTCCCAAATTTTTGAAGCATAGCGGCAATGAACAAAAAGATGTGAAACAGATTCACCATCTTCTTTACACATCAAGCACACATTGGGCAAAACCTTACCTCTCTTGATGAGATTATCTATGGTCAAAACTTTATTTTGCCCAGCCAACCAAATACTATATGAAAACACAACTTTCATGGAACATAAGAGAATACATCGCTTTCACCGAGAATAATCCATCCTATTTATGCTCCCATACCATCTCATCCTCAATACTACACGAAAACACAACTTCTTGCAACTGCGATAACAACAATGTAAATTGCACCATAATGTTCTCATGAACGCCGTTATATAGAAACTGAATACTCCGTACCACTTGCTCCCTTACAAACTGGTAGGTTTCACTTATTAAAGTATCAGAATTAGAAACTTTGGCATATAAATCAGAGAACAATGGACAGTTACCTAACCATTTCTGATGTCAAAAGGAAACTTGAGATCCACTCCCCACACACCATCAGATATCTCTATGACTATACGCTTTACATAAAAAGATGTCTCTCCAAACAACCGACCTTGATTTACTTCTCCTACCCCCTCCAATCCAAACTCCAAAGCCATTGACACCATATTTGGCTATAAGTACCTACCTTACACCATAGTTGATCTTTAAAAAACAAACTATGCCACCACCACTTAGCTAATAAAGCCTTATTCATCAAAGACATTTTTCGAATGCCGAAGCCTCCTTCACATTTAGGAGTACATACCCTATCCCAACTTAACAAGTGGTATTTTTTATCCTCCCCAAAATAACCCCATAAGAAATTATGCATCATGCTCTTGATTTTCTTGACCACACACATTGGCATTTTCAAGAGGAACATTTGATAGATAGGTAAATTTTCCATGTAAGATCTCAACAAAGTCACTCTTCCCCCAAGAGATAGATACTTGGGCTTCCATAAAACCAACTTTACTTGAGCACGCTGAATCACTTTATCCCAAACTGAGATGGGAATTCTAATATCAGAAATTGGCAGCCCAAGATAAGTAATGGGAAAGTTATCAACTTTACATCCAAGAGTTAGAGTCATATCCTCAACCATTTCCACACTACAATTGACTCCAACCAAAGATGTTTTTGTAATATTAACTTTTAGCGCCACAGTCATTTCATGCCACTTTAAAAACTTATTAATAGTTTCAATATACTCCTTCTTAGCCTCAGTAAATACTCCTTCTTGACTAATAGGAAAGCCTGAGAAATTGGCTCTATTCACCACGTTAGTTATCATAAGACTAAAACACTCCGCATAGATGGTGAAGAGAAAAGGTGAAAAAGGATCTCCCTGACAAAGACCACTAGAGGTTTTGAAAAATCCTTTCAAGCACCCATCGATAAGCACCGAGAAATATGCAGAGGATAAACAACCATAAATCCAGTTACACCATTTCTCCTCAAACCCTATTCTCTTCAAAACTTCTAACAGAATGCTCCATTCAACCCTATCATAGGCTTCTTCCATATCCAATTTGATCACAACACCTGGTTCTTTACTTTCAACTTTAGAATGGATACATTCTTGAGCCACTAGCACACTATCAGTTATCAGCCTATTTTGGTTAAAGGCTACTTAAGGTCCAGATATAACACACATCAATACCTTCTTATGCCTTATAGCCAAAATCTTAGCAACAATTTTATACAAACTAGTTAGTAAACTACTAGGCTTGATATCTGAAAGTTCCATAATAACATATTTTTAGGGATAAGGGCGATAAAAGTTGAGTTGAACCCCTTGAATAATTATCCCCTTATCAAAACACTATGCACCATCCATAATAGATCCTTAGAGAGCATAGGACTAGATCAATAAAAAAAACACATAGGGGAGCCATCCAACCTTGGTGCCTTATCCCCTACCAGAGAAAAAATTGCAACCTTCAGCTCCTCCATAGTCACGTCCACTACTAACTGAGCAGCCACATCCACAGGAAGGACTTTAAATAGAATACGATCCATTCTGGGGGTAAAGCACACTTCTGATGTGAAGGCTATACAGAAGTGTTCAATGACAGCCCGATCATCCCCATCTTTATCATTCTGCTCAACCCCTTGGATAGATAGACCAGAGATGTCATTCTGCCTCCTCCGAGCGCCAGCAATAGAAAGAAAAAAACTTAGTGTTCAAATCACATTCCTTGAGCCATTTAACTTGTGATCTTTGCCTCCAATAAACTTCCTCAATCTTGCGGAGGTCATTCAGAGAGTTTACTTTTTTTACTCTAGCAAGAGCACTTTACTTAGAAATCACTCCTTTACTTTGCATAGTTTGATCAATCCCCTTAATTTATTCCAACAAATTATCAATTTTTGCTTTTAACTGGTACTTATTTTCCTTCTTCCAACCAATCAGCTTATGCTTCACATAAAGTAATTTTTTGTGTAGCTAAACGTCTAATGAACCAAAGGTGAAAATATTTTCCCAGGTTGCTCTAATAAGATCCACAACCCCTATTTCATCCAACCATCCAATCTCCAATCAAAAAGGCTTTGGGCCACCCAAGGAATTACTAGAACTCACTAACAATGGCATATGGTCAGAAGACAATCTAGGCAAAACTTGCACAGTAGCCAGAGGAAAAAATTCCAAATACTCATTGGAGACTAGAAACCTATCAATCTTGGTCATGATGAGGTTTGCAAGAGTATTTTTCGTCCACATATATGATGCACCTAACAAAGGATATCAAACAGTCTATGATTCCCAATAAAAGAATTGAAGAGTCTCATGGAGGAATAATGCATCCACCTGAGGAAGACTCCTCGGGCCATTTGATCAAATTTAAATACCCCCAACACTAAAAGGCAAATTAAATATAGATCAAACACTCAACAAATCATTAAGAAATCTTCTTTGAGAGCCACAACATTCGGTCCATAAACATTCAAAAGCCCCCATGAAACGTTGGGCACTAGGCCATTGAAAAGTACAACTAACCATCTATCACCCTTAAGAATCTCAAAACTTTGTAGAATCTGGGGATTCCACAAAACCCACCACCCACCTGATGCCCCAATCGAGTCAATACCATCAAAACACATTGAACCAAAACCCCAAACTTCCCGAACCCCAAACACAGTAGGACTGGAAAGCTTGGTTTCTTGCAAAATTAAAACCAAAAAGAGAACATCCCTCTTCCTACCCACATCCCCTAAAGCTAATAACATTCCAATTCAAAATAGGCATAAAAAAGGGTTGGACGAAGAACCTGGACCTTCAGTATCAGGCCCAAAAACTTGATGTTCCAGCACGCGTGTGATCTCCAAAAAGTTTGAGCTTTCATCTGAGTTAACTGATACCGAGTCATCTTCATTCAAACTATGCTCTCTAGTCACCAACTTTGGGCCTCTAGCAACCAACCTAGTCGAAAACCTAGAAGATGCAGCCGACCTCTTCTCTTTGGCTCTGGACGACGCCTTTTGAACCACCCTCTTCCCCTTGCTAGGAGAACCCACAGCGGAAGGGAATTTGCCTTCAGGAACTACCCCTGACTGCTCCAGATTAGCATCCTTCTCAGACACTTGTTTTGCCAACTTCTCCAGCTTCTTCTTGTCCCTAATAGCCTAGAGCACCACAACTATTGGAACACAATAATTCAGACCCATATTATCAGGCATTACTCGATACTGACAATCCTCCTCCACACCTTCACCAACACTTTCCAGTGGTATGACAGAACTTTCCACTAAAAGTAATCAGAGTCATACCCCAAACCCCCTTCACTGAACCCATCCTCTACAGCCACCCCCCTGTCTTCATCTTCCGAGTCCGGCACCAGAATATTCAACCAGTAGTGGATCAAACAACGGCCTTTCGCTTGGGCCAACAATCAGTTATGAAGGCAGGCGGCCATCTATATATTCTGTGCTGGTTGGTCGAGGACGTGGTGCTACTCATCAGTCACACTTATGGAAAGGTAATCGTTACACTAACGAGTTTGTGGAGCCTAATATTCGTTGCTTGGTGGGCAAGGGAGATAATATCAATTTTTGACATCACAAATTGATAGGTTATAGAGCTTTGAAATTTAATTATCCACAAATTTTTTAATGTAGTACTAACTCAAAGGTGAAGGTGAAAGATGTATATCAATAGCAAGGCTTGAATATCGTATGGAATCTTGAGTGTGGTTATAATAAAGTTTCATAAGAAATTATTTCAATTATTTGGGATCTTGGATTCTCTGTATCTATCTCCTTTGCTTGAAGATAAAGTGGTTTGTGAGAGTACTAGGGAGGTCTCTTCTCGGTTAAAACAACTTACCATATCCTTTTTCATGATCACCTAAGATGGGATCAACTAGTCTTAAATAAGATTTGGAGGTGGCAAATTCCACAAAGGTACAGGCATTTCTTTGGATTTTGTTGCAAGGTAACCCTTATTTTGGATAATCTAATGAAGAGGGGAAGAGTCACCTTATTACCTTATTATACGAGGATGAAGAGACGGGAGATCACTTGTTCTTGCATTGTTCTTTTACCAGTCACATAAAGGAGTAGGCACTAAACAAAATAGGACTATCGATGATGCTATCGAGAAGACATTGATATGGTCGAACAATTGGAGGTTGGTGGTCTACTGAAACTAGGGACAACTATGTGGATATTTAAAGCAACTATGGTATGGGAAATTTGGTTAGAAAGGGATAGAACTTTTCAAGGGGTTAAATGCAATTCGGACAATGTGAAAGAGAAAATTGTTCACACCTATGGTGCTGGTTTTCAGTCACAAAGGAAGTGGAAGTTTCTAAGGTGGATTTAACTGTGAATTTGTGTAATTTAGTGAACTAATATAAATTGAGTCCTAAATGAAGGGGGGCTTGTCTATTATTGGAGTAAGTCAACTTGAATTTTGATGGAAGCTCAGTAGGAAACCCGAGACCTCCTGGTTTAGGAGGCATGGCTCCGAGGGTATTTTCTATTTTCCTATTCTAGTACGTGTGGAGTTAAATCAGCTAATGAGCCTGAATTTCTTGCTGACTTACAAGGGTGGATGTTGTTTAGTGTATGCGGATTTGCTCAATGTAATTAATTGGTATAATAAAAAGTTTAGACCACCATGGTCCCTTAGACATATCTGCCTGCAGGTCTTCAACTGTTGCAATGGATTGGAGGTATCATTTAGCTTCAACTGAAGCTAATGATGTGGCAAATGGATTGGCAAAGTGTGGTATTTCTTTGCAGGGTTTGATTGTTCCTGCTCCCTTGGTTTTGTGACTTCTTTGTAAACAGCATTTATGAATTAAATTTACATCACCAAAACAAATTTTATGAATGTTTTTTCAGGGCATTTACCCAAAGACGCTAAAACGTGAAGAGAATGGCCATGTTACAAGGGACCAAAAAGGACATGAGGGTCACTCTGCTTATTGTGTGGGGATGTGTACACAAATGTCAATGCTAATCTAAACCAGTGTAGAAAAAATCAAACTGGAACGATTAATCAGATATGGGGCCGGAAGCGATTTAATCGGCCTAACCAGTAAACCTGCTTGTTTAATGGACCTAACCGATAAACCTGCCGGTTCAATCGGCATAATCGGATAAGTCTTGGGCAATCAAAAAAGTCTTTAAAAAAATAAAAAATAAAAACAAAAAAATCTAATAAAATATGAAAAAATATATTTAAAGCATGATTAAACAGAGCATCTAAATGAAGTTGAAAATTAATGAAAAATCCACAATTAAACAGAGCATCCAAATGAAGTTGAAAATTAATGAAAAAATTAGATTTTAAATAATCGATATGTGCCCAAAGCATTTTTGATATTTTTTAAAAAGGGCAAAATGTAAAAATAAATATTAATGGCTAAAAAATTTTTCAATCTTTACCAAAATGATGAAAAACATAATCCTTTTTTTTTTTTTTTTTTTGAGATTTTATATAATTGTTTTAAATTTTTTTTAAATACCCAGCCGATTCACCAAAACTAGCAAAACAAAAGTCGGCCAGTGGCCGGTTCCAATTAACCGGGCAATTAGAAATCCGACCACCCAACTTTTCATACGTTGATCTAAACACAAACCAACCGACCCGCCCCATGCCCATGCATCCTTCCTCTGCTATGCATCAGGTTTACCGAGTCACGACACTTCAACCTTCTGTTCAGCAGCCATGATATTAGTAAATATATTCTTGGAGGGAAACAAAAATAAAAATGATGAGCATTCATGCGTTATGATAGGGGTATTGTGAACAAGAATGTTGGAGATCTCGTGGAAAATTTAAGAGCATGTTTGGTTCATGTGAAAATTTTCTCTGATTCCTCATGTGATTAGATGCTAGTATTTTTCAATCGGTCCCAATGCATCTTTTCACACCAATTGTCTATATAATTGGATTGAAAACATTCCCACGCCTATCCACATGACCGAAAAGTTCACTCTACTTTTCATGTCCCATGTTCCATAATAAAAGAAGCAAGAACTGCTATGTGCCACCAATGGGGAGAGAGAAAGAGAGTGGGGGCAGTGATAGTCAAAATTCTACATAAGTGGCCTAACTTATTTTAACGAATTAGAAATATCTAAGGCTCATATGGTACGATCCCTCGGTCACCCCAAAATGAAAAAGGTGATCTCGTAGTTGTGTAAAGATGCGCTGTTGGGTGCTCCATTTTCCCCATTGAAGCCGAACCTCAACCTGTGCTCGACAGAACAACTTGCACAGCTCAAGGTCACAAATCCATACCTGCCCCATTTGAGATCCAAACGCCCCTCACCTCTTAATTCTGGCCGAGGAGTTTTGTCAATTATCTAAAAACGAATGAAAAGGGAACATCCTCGCATTAAATTGCTCTTTCCTCCCAAACCTTAATCCCCAGGGTCATTAATTTCATTTATATTTCCCAAACTCAGATTCATGTTCCAATGCATTCCTTGCTTCACATTATCTAGAAAAGATTGTCATCTACCACGTATGGTGACTTCATAATAGTTTAGTGGCCAGGCCATTGTTCCGAGGGCAACGGGTGAAAAATACTATTTCCATGTTATCTGAAAAGCATTCTATGTGAACTAACCAAAAAAGGCAAAAAGAGGCCACCATGAATCAAGACCCCATTCAGTCTCATTCGATGGCAACCAAAGTTTGAGACTTGAAGCATGTAGTATAGTTTTTCCAATGTTTGGAGATTGAATGGAAGTTTTTTTAGGGAAAATCAGGAGATTGAATGGAAGTTCAAGATAAGCAACTGCACCTTTGGTTTAGATGCACATTTACATGAATAAGAATATGGAATTATTCTCCTCATAACAAATGATAAAGGTGACTCTGTTCATTATATACATGCATCCTAAATTTGAGAACAGTAATCTCGTCAGCTGCTGCAATATAGACATGTAGTTAATGACCAAATGGGGTGACTTGCACATCCCAAACTTGATTGTCTCAAGTGAGCAAATGGAGAAAATCTCATTCAAGCAGCCCCCCCTCAACAGGAAGGGACGGAGGGGTACCTGGGGGAATGCATGCAGCCTTATTCTCACCAGCAATAATGCACAGGGCCTCTGCATCCTTGAGAGTGGCTTCAAGAGTAATATGGCAACTAAGCTCATTTATGAACTTCAAGAGCGTGTCGAAATCCATTCTCTCCTCGATGATCTTCTTTCGGTGCTTCTTAAGGATGGCAACACACATATATAAGTGGAAATGCTCGGAAAGATAATGTGTCCACAGCACTTCCCATAATCGCATTGTCTTCTCGTACACAAATTCTCTAAAATAGTGAAAGTCAGAACAAATCAATTCACACTTACTGACAAAACAAGCATGTGAACAACGTTGATTCCCCTGGTGTGATTAGATGCTTAACAATTTACCAACAGAAAACGAGAAAAAACCAAAAACAACACAAGGGGGATTTACTGTAACTTAAATGGTAATGCCAGAATGATCGCCTTTGATATTCCTAGAGAACTCATAGCAAGCTTAGCATAGCATCATGTTTATGCAAGCTTTTATGATCTGAGATTCCTACGATTCGAAGTCTTTGATGCAAAATTTACATAACTACTTCCGGAACACAATTGAAATCATGCAAATGAGAATTCCTATAGCACATAAAAGTCACCACGGCCTACTTTGCAACCGTTCCTTTCAAATTCAAATCCCACCTTACTCTATGGCAGAACAAATGTACTCACATATATTCAGATTTAAAGGTTAAATGAGTTTAACCTTCATCTTTGAAAAGGTAAATTAGAAGCTAGTTTGGCCCCAAGTTAAAGCTAAGAATTCTGGCCATTTTTTAAAATATTGGATAATCAGAAACAGTGTTAAAAAACTAGTGACATGTCTAGATAAAAAAAACCCTGAGCCTCAGGCAAGTCTCACTGGATCATGGCCCCCCTCACTGGGTCGTTGCCCCTCGAGTTTTTACAGAGACTCGGCTGAGTCCGACCTCTGAGTTGGGGTCCAGATCTTCTGAGTCCGAGCTATATTCTGGCCTTTTTTTCACTGATCAGAACATATAGAGTTCTTCTACACACATAATTGACAATCAACCATGTAAGATACAGGTGAGATTCGACCAAGATTTCCTATTCCAGGTTTCTAAGACTACCTTGCAAATATCCATGGTCAGAACCATTGCAAACTTTTAAGACGACCCACAACTAGATCTCGAATATTATGAAGTACCAAAGATGACATCACTGCCTATCATCTATGAAAAAATGACATAGATAACTGAGTTTCTTCAAAGGCACTGCCAGTTTCACATTGCAAGGTGCCTGATGAGGAGTTTCTACAGTGGAGTGCACGAGTCTTTCTAACACCACAAATAACTGAAAAGTATGCTTTACTAATATTATGCAGGGCCCATTTGTCAGTAACCTCTTTGGATTGCATAATACATCTACAGTGTACCTTAACAGGCTAGTTTTTTAACCCATAGATTGGAAAAACATGCATAACTGAGATAGCTTGGAGCACATTGTAAGTCTGTTGGAGAAATCCCAAGCCAAGCGTAAATCAACAAGAGTCGCATGCCTTCGGAAGAGTATTTTAGTCTCTTATTAGTCTTCCCTGCCTCCCCTGTCTCTCTCTTCCTCCCTCTTCTATTTCTCTCCTTCCTTTTGATTCAGCCCCTTCTGTGCTTCGACCACCCTGCTGAGGCTGTCTAGCTCGCTCCCCTGGAAGCCCTTCATCTACGGCTGAGCTCGCCCACTCCCTCGATCTCTCTTCACAGGAGATGGCAGTTCCTGCTTGGAAGAACCCCCCATCCTCTCAGAAGGTGGGCCCTCAGCGATGTCAACCTCCCTTCACCTTCCTATTGCCTTCACTACCATGGGTTTCTCAGTCGACCTCACCTCCTCTCCCCTGTGTAGTCAGCCTTTAGTCACCACCCACTGTTGGCGCTCTATCTGCTGATCTCGCTCGCAGTTGAGTTCCGGTCCCCATCGGGCTCACAGGTGACTTTAATTCCACCACCCCCACTCCCCCCATTTTCTGGTTTTAGCTCCCTGTTCTCTTAATTTCCACCACTCCCACTCCCCCCTTATGGCCCTGCCATTCTCTCCTACCCCGTCCCCTCCTCTAGATCCTTAGCCCCTTCTCACCCCCATATCCACATCGCAGCCTACCACTCATACATCCCATACTCTAACCTAAGCCCAGCCCTATTACCCTCACCCCTTCCCCTGACCCATGTTGCCCCTTCTTTCTTCCCTACTGCTCAACCTCGGTTCCCTCATCTCCCCTAACCCCTGGCCTTCCGTTCATACCTTTCCCACCTCCCCCAGCCCACCTTCTTTGGTAACCCATCCAACCCAGCTCCCCCCCCAATACGCACCTCAAGTGGCTTCCTTATGACTCTCCCATCCCCTGCTTACCTCTCCATTCAGGGCCCCATCCTTCCCCCCTTGGTTTATCCCCTCCCCCTCCCTCCCCCTCCCTATCTCCCCAGCCCACCAAAACCTCGTTCCAACTCCCGCAACCCTCCCACCAACTCCTACCCCCCCCCCCGTGTCTCTATCCTGGGCATCTCAGAGCCTTACAACCCCTCCTTCTAGAAGTGTTTCACCTCTTCCCCTGCTCCGAAGATCAGCCGCTTCACCCTCCTCTGGGGTCTCTCCAAAAGCTAGCTCTTCTAATCCCACCTCCCCCTCGGAGGATTCCAAGTTCGTGGATGACATGGATGCAATTCAAGGTAATATCCATGAAGTTCTAAAAGTTTGGGCTTTCATTATAATGGCCTTGAAGGAGTTTTCCACACATTCTATAAGGCAGGCACCCAAACGAGACTCAGGGTCGGCGGCAAAGGCAAATGAGAAATCTCAAACCTTGCTTTCACGGTCAATTATGATGGGTCGGATCCCCCTTGATCCTTGGTTGGCTCCATTGTAGCCCTAGTCCCATTGAAAGAGCACCTCCCCAGACGTGTTTCCCTTCCACACCCTCATTCATGCTAATCTGCTGATCTGCTCATGGAACGTTAGCGAATTGGGGCACCCCAACAAGCGCAGTACAGTTTGAGACCTCAGCTACAAACTCTCCCCGTCCATCTTAGCTCTCATTGAAACCAACCAATTCGAAATGGCGTGGTTAGAGGAACCTCATCTCCTCTCCCTTATTCCCATCTGGTGGAACTCTTTCTCCCCCCTGGTCCTTGGAAGAGCAGGATTCACACTTAAACACAAACTCCAGCTCCTCAAACTCTTTGAAGGAATGGAACAGACACCTCCCAGGAAACTTCCCCACCCTAAAACCCTCTCTGCTTCAGTCTATCCATGGCATTGACCTCATCGAGGAAGTAAGACCCCTATCACCTTCAGAGAGATTGCAGTGGTTCCAACTCAAACATGACTATCAAATTCTCCTTAAGAAAGAAGAAATTTTTTGGCATCAAAGGTCTAGGGTGAGTGAAGTGGCTCCATTAGAGGATCTCAATATGCTTTCTTCCATAAAATTGCTAATTGTAGGAGACAAGACAACACCATTACCCGTATCCAGATTGGAAATTCAACTTTGGACCAACCAGCCCAAGTTGAGGGTGACATCATTGACTACTTCAAACAATTATTTTTGGGCTTCCTGGCTAGAATGCCCACTCTCGAAATAGGAAATCCTCTCCTTATTTGTGGAATTCTTAACCAGGGGCATTGTCCATAAGGCACCGAATGCCACTTTTATTGCCCTTGTTCCTAATCTTGAAGGAGCCGAAGAGCTAAAGGATTTTCGCCCAATCAGTCTTATCATTACCTCCTACAAGATCCTTTCCAAGATTCTGGCTACCGGACTCAAGGAGGTTCTCTCTCAGGTCATGTTCCCTTCCCACGGGGCTTTTGTTAAAGATAGCCAGATTATTGACGGAGCCTTAGTATCTCATGAATGCATCCACACCAGCCACCTTTGCAAAACTCCTGGGGTAATTATTAAACATGACTAGGAGAAGGCCTATGACCATGGCGACTGGTCAAGTCTGGATGAGACCCTCTAGAGAATGGGGTTCGAGGCTCGATGGGGGACCTGGATGAAAGGTTGCATTGCCAAGCCCCTACTTTTCCATTCTTATCAATGGCTCCCCTAATCTTCCCCTCATCTAAGGGTCTCAAGCAAGAGGATCCCTTATTCTCTTCTTGTTTCCTATTGCTGTTGAGGTATACAGCCAATCCATTACTCGCATGTTCCATTCTGCTCTATTGAATGGCTCTAAGAGTGGACTTAGGGGTGCAGTCATCACCCAGCTACAGTACGCAGATGACAGTCTTGTCTTCTGTGAAGCCACCAATTAGGAATTAGATTCTCTTCTCCTCTTCCTCAAATGCTTTGAGTTTGCCACAAGTTTCAAGGTCAATCTCGCCAAATCAAAGATCGCCAAATCAAAGATCGCCAAATCAAAGATGATTGGGGTGGCCTTGGATCTCCAAACCACACAAGACCTTGCCACCAGCTGGGGATGCCAGGCTCATGCCTTGCCATCTAGCTACCTGGGATTGCCCCTTTGCATTGGTGAGCTGAAGAAAAGACAGTGAGCTCATATCATATACAAGGTCGACTGAAGACTAGTGAGATGGAAGGGCCGCTTCCTCTCATCAGCTAGAAGGATCATCCTAATTAAAGATACCCTCTCTAACATCTCAGTATACCAAACATCTCTTCCACATGCCCGCAGCAATGTACAACCGCCTCGAGCAACTCATGCAAAACTTCCTTTGGTCAGGTGAGGCCAATTGCAGAAAGTTTCATCTCATTTCCTGGGCAAGGTATGCCTACCCAAACCACTGAGAGGCCTAGGAATCCGCAACTTGAGAAAGCACAACATAGCCCCGCCTAGTAAATGGTGGTGGCTCATGGCCACTCAAACTAAGCAACTGTGGATGCAGGTTCTTCGACAAAAATATCGACTTGACCCCAAATGGATACTCGATTACAGGACCAACAGTAGATCCCACGGGGCCTAGAAATCCATCCACTCCCCCCTAAGTCTCTTTAAAAGCTTCATCCCAGAGAGGGTCGTCGAGTCAGGTTCTGGTTTGATCTATGGATTGGGTATACTCCTCTCAAAGACCTTTTTCCTTTCCTCTTCCTACTGGCTCACAATCGTCTCACCTTTGTGGCATACGAAATGGTCACTTCAGGACCATCTAGAGCTTGGAACGCCACCTTCCGAAGACCCCTAACTAACCCAGATGTAACAGAATCCATCAAACTTTCTTCACTCCTCCATAACAATTTCCTTGCCCCCTCAAGGGTTCGGATCTCATCATGTGGTGCCCATCTCCCTCATGTGTTTTTTGGTCTCCTCCTTTTACCACAGGCTTCTACAACTGCCCACTCTTCCCCTATCCCCCACCTCCATTGTTGCAAAGGCCTGGTCCTTCATCACATGCCATAAAATTCAAGTCTTTAACTAGATTCAAGTCTTTAACTAGATAGCCCTATCAGAAAGAGCCCTCACGGTGGACCTGTTTCAAAGGAGAGGCTTACCCATTCCTAATAGCTATGATGTGCAGAGCCGATGAAGAATGCAATGCTCACCTCTTTATCCATTGTCCCCTGGCTCAGGAGCTCTAGAGTGCCATTCTCCAACTGTTCAATTGGCAATGGGTAAACCCCAAGTTGATTCCCCTCCTTTCAGGTCCCGTCAAACCTTCGCCTGGCCCAAAACTGGCATCCTTTTATGGAAGGCTTCAGTAGCGGCAACTCTTTGGATCATCTAGACAGAGAGAAACAATAGGATCTTCCATGCCAAAAGATCCATACCAGCTGCCATGTTCAACAAAATTCAATCTATGACCAACCACAAAAGCTTCAAGGGAGCCCCCCACTGTTTTCATTGAAGATTGGACCAAACTGAACTTCGATGGATGCTCCTCTGGCAACCTGGTTCCCGAAGGCATTGCAGGTTTAATTAGGAATCATTAGGGTCAGATCCTAGCTTCCTTCTCCAAACACATAGGCCGCACGGATTCCTAATCGATCGAGGCTTTAGCCTTCCTTCAGGGCCTCAAAATCTTTAATCCCTAGTGGAGCCCAATTTTAATCATCGAGGACGACTCCAAGAATGTTATTCGATGGGCCTCGGGTTCCTCTCCCTACCCCTAGACTCTTGCTTTCATTTTTTATGAGATTTCCCACATTTGCAGGCTTATGGTCGTGTCATGGAGGCATATTTGGTGAGAGGCACTATTAGACAAACCGATCAATTAGAACCGGAACTGGCCGGTTAGCTCGGAACCGCTAGGGTTTCGAGTCCGATTAGGGGCGGTTTTGGGGTTCTAAGGACTAAGGGTATCACCCCATAAAATGTCCGGACCAATATCGGTCAGTTAGGGGTCGAATCGGCCGTATTTATGTCTAACCAACCAGTTTTGATCTAACCGGACCGATTTTCTGTTAAAAGAGCGTTTTTTTGGCAAAAAACGGGCAAAACGAAATAACGGCCTTTTTTTGAAATGGAGCCCGTTATTTGCAGCAAGACCTGTGAATCAAATTTTCTTGCTTTTTTTATTCGATATCCTTGCCATTTTTTGGCGTTTTTGGTGCTTTAGAATTGTAAACCATTATTGATTGTCTATAAAACAACAAAATTCAAAATCAAAGATAAAAAAAACAATAGTTCTTTTGGAATGAAGTGGCGGATTTTCTATCCTTTGAAATTTCTGCCATTTCAGCAATTTCTTCTTCCATAGATGACAATTATTGATGAAATTTGAGAGTTTTGAATCATAATCGAATTGGTTACTATATCCCTATTTCAATTTGTTCAACGAACAAGATATAGGGAGTTGATTTTGGCCCCAAAATTTGCTCGAAGAACCTATGTTCGAGCTGCTCGAAGAACCCTAATTCGATCCGCCATTTCGTTAATTTCATCTTTAATAGGTAACGATTATTGATGAAAGTTGAGGGTTTTGAATCATAATCGAATTGGTTACCATATCCCTGTTTCAATTTGTTCGAAAAACAAGATACTTGGGGTTGATTTTGGCCTCAAAATTTGCTGCTCGAAGAACTTGTGTTCGATTCAAAAAACAGATTTTGAATCAATTTAGTGGTCTTTTTTATCAAATTGAATTATGGATTTTGATCATCAAGCTTCATCTGTCATATAAAATAGGTATATTAATTTATAATTGAGTAAATGTTTTTATATGAATTTATTTCTTGCTTGATGTCATGAAAATTTCATAAGTCTACATTTTCAGTGATTTTTAAATTACATAAAAAATATTTATCAAACATTTTTTATTAGATTTGGTGTGTCTGTGATTTTTAAATTAAATAAAAAATATTTATCAAATATTTTTTATTAGATTTGGTGTGTTTGAAAGATGATGGAAGCCTTTACAAAGCCTTTGTATTGATTTGTTTGATTTTCCAAACATTGACGGTCGTTTTTTCTTGAAACGTTGCTTGATTTTAGGGGTTTTTGAGAAACCGATTTCCAAAAAAAATTTATTTTACTTAATATCATTAAGTTAATAACATTATTTTTTATGATTAATGTGGGAAGTGTTTCTCTATTTTGCTTACTATAATTATATTTTCTAGATAAAATTAGGTTTTTATGATAAAAATATGTTTTTTGATGAATATGACAAAAAAATCGATTCTAACAAACAAAAAAATAAGTGCCTGATAATGTCGGTCTTACTTTTGCTTCATTTTTTTTTTCTTGATTTTTTTCTTTTTTTTTAAGTGCATGATATAGCTATATTTGTAATAAAGGAAATGGGATTGTAATTGTAATTGTTGTAATTATGGAATTAGGATTGTAATTGTGTAATGGACATGGGATTATAATTGTGTTGGCAGAGGCATTCACAATTTCAAACTTTTTTATAATAAAAAAAATTTGATCTTGCTTTTAAATAACTGTCTTGGATTGTGATATTTACTTGGGATCAATAATGCGCAGCTCCTTCTTACCATTTTCTTATTTTGTCGTAAGGACTGCTGATATAGCAGTTTACTTTGCTGCTCAATTGATGAATGTAATCATGAACTGTTACTATGCTTACCTCAAAACTTTTGTTGGAATAGAGAAACAAAGAAAATACATTGGAAAAATACAAGAGTACCCTGATACCCCTTACCACTCTCATTACTACTAGCCATTGTTAGTTGGACTTCGTAACTCCATCAATTACATTAATGTCAAATTATAAATTGTCTTGCGTATCTCCATAGTATTCACATATTAATTTTTATAAAAAGTTTCAAAAAAAATTTTGTAAGATAAATGTAGGTAATAAGGTAATATACAATTAATCTAGGTTTTTCTTTTTCTTTTTTCTTTTTTTTGGGTTTTTGACCCTTTTTTTAAAAAAAAAAATCCACCGCACTAGTTAGTCCTGATAACCGCCCAGTTAGTCCAATTCAGGTTCTAACTGCTCGCAGCCCTATGTCCGATTAACCATTCGGGTTCAATTTTCCGAACACTAGTGAGAGGCCAACATGGAAGGTAGCATTCTCGCTAAGGAAGGATTTACTGTTTTGACCTACTTCTCATCTACTCACCTTCTTGGTGATTTTTGTACAGGGCCACCTCTCTATGGGTAGCCTTTTCTCTTTTTGCATAAAGCTCCTGCTCTTCGGGAAGCTTATTTTTTGTATAGAGCTCCCGGTTTGTGGGAATCCTATTTTTTGAAGACTTGTACTCCATTCCTTACTTAATAAAACAGTTAACTCATTCCAAAAAAGTATGTGCTCCAGTTAAATCCTGATTGGATTGATTTCTTTATCATTTTACTCAAATCTACAGGAACCATATCATGAACAATTATTAAAAGAGCTAGAGCTTGGTAATTGAAGCCAGAACAAGAATAACAGCAGAAGACAAGAAGAGCCAAATGTGGAAAGCCCTGAGGTTGGGAGCATGCACACACCTATTGTGTCCTATGTGTGTGTGCATCATTAAGTGTGTATGCATCCACAAACTCAAATCTACCAGTACATAATATGTATGGTCATGCCATCATGAGAATCTGAGACTCGTTTCATTATAGATATACATGACCATGGACATGTTACTGCCTTTGTAACCTAGTGTTTCCAGAAGGAATCTCACGTATCTACACCATGGTCATGAACATCAATACATCTCCATCTCCTACCCTACTATAGAAGTATCAACAATGTTAAATGCTACATTTATCACTTTTTAAACATCTATGTTAATGTAATGATAATCAAGAAAATGATACAAGCAGATATATCTTATTCTCTATTTTGTTTGACAAGACCTGGAGCCACAAATAAAAAACCACTACATCAATATTGCAGAAAGAGTAGATCAGTTGACCATAATAACTTTCACTTTTAATCATTGGACAGTAGTAACATTTAATACCAACTACAAGCTAGTATCAGGATATCGAATTTCCAGTTTCCAGGGATCCAAGAAAACACCAAAAAGAATCAGATAGACAGCTTGCTTAGGAAAGGTCCAAACAATTTTGGGCAGTAAAGGAGTTCCTTTCTCACCTTTTAAATTGAATAAGAATCCAACGGAAGCAAAAGAAGAAGTTCAAGCAATCAGCCTGCCTTAAATAACAGTGCAAGGGGCTGTCTAGAAACTCAACCAGCTGCAACATAACAATATGAATCATAAGAAACATATGCTATAAAATTTATATGTAACAAAAGAACGACATTTCAATCAATCAAAAAGAGGAAATATCAAGTACATCATCTCTAGTGGAGAAGGACAAGCCCTGAATGAAGAAAGAAATGATATTCCAATCAAGAAGATACAGAAGCACGTCCATATATGGATTCAACTTAAAAGAAGTGATAATCATAAGCACACTGCATTTATTTATTATGTTTCACACTTGTACACTACTTTCTGGGTTTTACTAGTGTCCTACAATATATTACCATTGGGGGCCCGAGAAAAATATTATCTAAACTCTCGAAATTTACCCCCAACATTGTACCCTTATGGGACCCACATCCCACTACTACTCTCTTGAGGACAGGGCCTATGTCCAGTTTCTTTCACCCCACTGTCTTTCTCTAGAAGATCTCCCCCCCCCCCCCCAAAAAACGAAGGTATGACCTATGCCTCACTCTCTGTCTATAAGACAGGGGCCACGCCACATTTTCACACTCTAGAAGATTGGGCCAGTGCACCACATTCTTTATCTAGAAGGGGCCCACAACCGTCACTCTCTGCAGCAGACCAAATCATGGCCACACCTCTCTCACCAAAGGATAGGGGGACCCTGGCCCCAAGAGAAAGAGATACTCTCGCCGCATGCTTGGAGCCTTGCTGGGCCCACGCCCCTCCAAGGAATAGAGGAAGCATCGTACGAGACCATATGGGGACCATTCCGCACTTTTGATTGGTAGTCCACATGACTATGGGGAATTTTTCGTCCCATGATCCTTAAAAGACTGTACAAGGGGAAAGCATTCTCCACAAGCATAGTGCTCACATGACTACAGAACAATTTCCTTCCCCTTCAAGTAATAGAGGGAGCATTTTTTAGAAGCATAGTCTTGAGGGCCTCATCATAGTTACCGGGATCGGGATCAGGATCAAGATCGGTTCTGGGATAGGATTGGGAGCGAGGCATCACAAAAGGCTAGAAGGCGCCCAAGTTCAGGATCACCTTCTGTAACCCCAAAATATTAGGGATCGAGATACTAATATGTTTGGAAGCTCGATCTCAACTTCTATGGATCGAATGATAAGTTCCACAGGATCGAGCTCCATCTGGTTAAAAATCGAGGTTTTCAAGTGCAGTTAACTAGGATTTGGGTGCGCAGTCCATAAACTACGAAAAATAACCAACGAATTTTTAACTCCAAATTTTATTTTAAAAAATGTAAGATGTCATGTCATTCTATAATAATGTAATATATCTCTCTCTCATTGGCCCATCTTTCTTGTTGTTATGTGCTCAACTCCCACTCTTTGTTCTCGACAAGGTGACTAGCTTACTAGGAGAAAGCAGCGCCCTGCAACTTCACTGATCCGAGAAAGAGAATCAACACACTTGACCTGAGATTGCAATCTCGACAAGGTGACCAATTTGCTTGGAGAATGCAGCACCCTGCAACTCACCAATTACCACAAGAGAGTGGCACATCCTTCCTTCTGATCTTTTTCTCACTCTTCTCCTTCTCCAACCTCTTATCCTATTTCTCTTTCATATTTTCCTCCCTCTCATCCTGGGGAGTGAACCCAAGGAGAGCCCCTTTGCCACAGCCAAGACTCAAGGGTCTTCTCCATCACATAGAGATGTAATTGATGGTGGGATCCAGGAACTAGTTCACAAGGAGTAAATTTTGCAGCTCTCTAAGGGGAGGGGATTTTCTTTTGTTATGGAATGGATGAACTCATATCTTTCTATCCTTCCTTTGGGATTCCACTGTCGAACCCAGAAACAAAAAATGCATACAAACCACATTCATATATGTGGCAAATTAATACACGGAGGTGTCATGTGCAACATTCTCCAGAAAATTTAGGAAACCGAAATGCTCAAAGATCTAAATTTGGAGAAAACTAGTCATGAATAATCATAATTCAGAACTGAAAGACTTGTAATACATTTGGTCATGTACTAAGATGGGAAAACTAATAAAATAAGAGATAGAACCCACTGGGTAATGAAAGACCCAGCTTGTCAAACTTATAACCTCTCACACAATTTTATAATGTCTATGTGAAGGCTAGCAAATCTTTGCCTTTGTTATCAAAAAACTACACGAGGAACATCATTAGAGAGCCTCATGCATTTGGTCACAAGAAAACCCGACAAACACAGACTTGAGCCTTTGATGGGAAGAACAGGCATAAACTACAAAGGAATAACCCCACTCCACAATATCAGTGTAGGAACCGGAAATATTACTAATACTAAATTTTGGGATTTAAATGTAATAGTAATAGGTGCACAAAGTCCACAATACTGATTCCAGACAACCATTATCATTTCAGCTTTAAGAGAACTTGAGTTCGGGTGTTAAGCAAAAAGGAAGAGGAGTTACTATGATTCCATTCGCAGAGTACACAAAAAATATAGCCTTCAAGCTGCACGAGTTGATTAGCGTATGCTTGATAGATTTTGGAGCATAGCATGATGTCACTAGCTCAGAAAAAATAATGTGCATGATTGATAAAGTGCCTGTGATGTTACAGTTGTGTAACATCTTCACAATTTATGTTTTTTCATGTTTCCTTGTCGGTGCACGTTGGATTCCATTCGATATAAGACATCCCTGAGATTCAGCACTTTCCCATTTAGATTCTTAGCCAAAATGTAAGCGCTGCAGGTGGAGAAGAAATTTTAGGTAAACTTATTTTCTAATACATCCACATAAAGAAGCATTGATAATCTAATTGACTACTCAAGTACTGGTGAATTAAAATGGGAAAGTGCGTGAAAGGTCATGGGTAACGTAGTCTTGTATTTTGCTTGTTTGATAAAGTGTATAACTGTAACTACAGAAAAACCCCTCAAAATTGATACCAGTAGTAATGATTTTTAGAGGTTATCAGCTTTCAAGTAGCTAGCAAATTTGCTTTTCTGCGATAGGCTATTATTAATATTCTTCATATTACAGTAGGGAAATATTTAAACGAGAATTGATTTAATCTGGCCTAAAGAATCCCAAGAAGTAGGATTTGGGACAGGGGACACAAGGGAGAGAAGAATAGAAATATTTAGAAGGATAAAGTAGGATGCAGCTAGCAAAAAAGGTCGTGGAACAGGAATAGCGATGAAGTTCCAAAGAGGGATCATCACTCTAGTACAAGATTCTTGCAACTAAGTTTAAGCATCTCACAGTCTCCACTATCTTGGATCAAGAAGTTCATTCAGGCAACAAACTGAGAGTTACAGGTGAGAGCGAGGCAAGAAAAACAATGGGGCAAAAATACCACATCTATAATGAATTACGGCATGAAATAGGCAAGTATAAGAATATAGGAAAATCACCTAAAATATAATAGGAAGAACAAAAATGAGACTCGCTTTGAAGCACTGTTGTGTGGCACCCCACTGTAACTGTACAAAAAGGATAAAATTTTGGTGGGGGGTTCCTTTCTAAATGCAATGTTGAAATCCGCTTACTTAGCAGGAGTTTATATGCCCGCCTGACAGCAAAAAGGGTATTCAAACCATATCTTTTGAATGCCAACCAATGGTTTAAAAAACGGATCGGTGACCCGGATCGGGCTTCCAAAAAACCGATCCGGATCGGCGAATCGACGATTCGTCGGTCAGAATAAAGCTTAAGAAAAATTCGAAAAAATTATTAAAATTCATTATAAATATTGTTTTTTAGGAATTCAATAAAAAATGAGGGTACTCCATTAAGAATTTTCATATTTTTGAATGAATATGCGAATATTGATATGTTCTTTCCCTGCATGAACCGCCATTCAGCATTTAATTTACAGTATTTCGTGCTCATCCCTACACTGTTGCTGTTGGAACTCGATATGTGAATAATATGGCTGTGATAGGGTGGCCTCAGAATCATCATCTCTCTCATTTTCTCTTTGAATAATATAGATTAAAAAAAAAAATAACAAATTTTCAAAAAAATCGATCATGGATTAAAAAAAAAATCACAAATTTTCAAAAAACTCTATCATGGATTACAAAAAAAAATTCGATCATGGATTAAAAAAAAAAAATCACAAATTTTCAAAAAATTCAATCATGGATTACATAAAATTCGATCATGGATTACATAAAATTCGATCAT
>NW_006499997.1:1340400-1361227 GCF_000471905.2 Amborella trichopoda | reverse complement strand
TCTATCAACGGATTACAAAAAAAAAAAAAAAAAAAAAAAAAAAAAAAAAACCGTAAACGGACTTGCCGATTCACTGTTCGGACTCGCCGATTCCGTACAGTGAATCGGCGATTCACTGTACAGAATCGTCCGGTTCTCTCTAGAACCGGACGATTTCCGATTTTTTAAGCGATCCGGTCCCCTTTTCACGATTTCCGAGTCGAACCGGGCGAGTCCGGTTCGACTCGGCGTTTTTTAAAACACTGATGCCAACACATTCCTAGCCATGTTTCGTTGGAATGCACTAAATGCATCTTACACTCACAGCATTACCTGTGACTGGCTTTGGCATCTCAGGCTGTATGTTTTTTCAAGTCATATTTGGGTCTCCACAAATGTCTCAACTTGGTTGAACCCACTTCAGTGTATTTTATCAGTCTATATCATCACCAATATAAAGCACAGAAACGTGAAAAAGAAAACTATAAAAAATCTCACAAGATTACAATAAGAGCACAAAAAGTGAACCATCATGAATGCCTTATAAACAAAAGAGCTGATCCATTTTCAGTGGATATGACAAGAAGGCATTTAAGGTCTTAGGAATTGCAATCTGGTTAACAAGCAACTAATAAACGATGCCATGATGCAGCAGAAGGGACAAATATGTAAAACCAATTCGACAAATAAAAGATCAGACATTTAACAGAACGATCAGCTTAGGCTCCATTTGGACAGGCCAACAACTCCAAAAAGCAAGGGAAATATTTATATACAAGAGTTATATTTACGGTCAAAGTCGTTTTGGCAGCTTTTGTTCACACTTGGGGTTGCAAAAGTCTGTTAACCTTGAATAGTGGAGCAGACGAAGATGGGGCCACTTTTCACCGCTAAATGATTGGAGGAAAAGAACCAACCTGTTCCCAAAAGTTAGACCATCCAAACCGGACCCTAATTTGTACCCAACCCCCCCCCCCCCCCCCACCCATGAATGCCAAGACAAGAGTAGATACTAAATAGCAAAAAACGTTTCCTAAGTTCATTATTAGGGAACATCTTCCAGCGAATTTCAAATTCCATGTAAATTTGTAAAACCATCATATATTATAGATTATGAAAACAAGAATACATATATATACAAACACGCACAAAACGTTTATAATCAAAAGAGTATAAGCATCATAACTTACAATTTTTAAATTTGGCCATAAATTGGAGACACCGATTTTAAATGTGTAATCTTAAATATTAAAATTAAGAATACAGTGAAACCAATATAATAAAGCTGCTGATCTAGGCCTTAGATACAAAGCCTTCATTTATATCCTCCAGCCAACGAATGCCTACCATCATAGAAGGAAAAGATTACAAGACTTTAGCTCACTATGGATCATTTCTGTTCTAAAACTTTTAGAATACCTTGGATAGGGCCAAAAGTTGAGAATGCATGCCATTCTGGTCACGGTTGAAGTTTGGCCCAAGGCGTTCCATTAATGAAACGAAACACCAAAATGCTTCAGACTCATCCTCCATAACAAACAATATTGGGGACAAAAGATCACTCATGCCCTGCAATCATATAACGTGACAGAATCTACTAGTTAGCAACATGCATAATATTGACTGCCAAAAGGTACTACCATAAACCATGACTGAAAGTATAAATCTCAATAAATTACTCTCTTAATAAATACTTAACTCAAGAAAGAACACCATTTCACTAACAATTACTAAGTTTATTGAGCAAGAGAAAATAATTGATCACAAACGAATCAATGTGTAAAACATCATCTAAGAGAGAGAGAATCGGAGATGTCCAACTAGTTACTAGTATGAGAATGCCTATTCATTCATAACCCTTTATGTTCGTTTCAAAATGTGCACCTCAAGAACCCACAAATGAATTCTTCAAAATCCCACCAGAGGTGAAGACCATAAATGAAGTTTTAGAGTGCACATGGCACCACTGAACATTGAGATTGTCAATAGTGTTTCTCTGATAGGTGAAACGTTCATCCTTTCGCTTTTGTCAGGCCCACAACAACAACAGAGGTAATACAGTGCAGCAATTGCTCTCTTTTGGGTCTCTGTCCTTTGAAAATACACAAGGTCCTTTGAGTCCAAAGGAGCCACACTGTTGTGGAGAACAAAGAGATCCAAATATTACGCAAAACTATCAATCTAAACCGAAATTGGATCCAACTCACAAATATTGATGCCAATGTTAAAAAATTCACCCGCCCAACAGCCTAAGCAGTCACTTAGGTGGAAAATTTTCAAAAATGCCTAGGCGCTAGTTAGGTGGGACTATTAGGCGTCCTACATCTAGGTGCCCACCTAGGCGGGCAAGGCACCACCTCGTGACAGTTTGTCAAATGGCTGAAAAAAAACCTCTCAAAAATAAAGGAGGGAAAGGGGTTTTGGGGGATATTCTAAACCAAAACCATGCCTTTTACAGAGAGAAAAAATCCCCAAAAACCTCTCTTTTGTGATTTATCGAAAGATAGATAGTTTTTTGTCATTCTTACAATTTTTACAACTCATCGAAAGATAGATAAATTTATTTATAGAAAGATAGATAAATTTTTGATTTTTTCAATTTCTTCCCAAAACAAAGGCAATAGTTCGTGGGTGTTTTGGAGCTTCTAGTAGTTGATTTTGAGGACTTTTGGCGACCCAATAGACGAAGTTTGCACCGACATTGATTTTATTATTATACTTGAATAAGGGTTTTGATTTAATCTTACTATAACATACTGTGGTGCATGTTGTTCGCAGATGACAGTTTTGATTGATGAGACCCGAAATGACATCAATAGAAAGTTTTAACCTTGGAGAGACGCTCTAGAATCCAAAGGTTTTAAAATTAGTTGGACTAAGACAGAGTATATGGAGTGCAAGTTTAGTAATAACCCCTTTGGATTTGGCTCAGAGTACATTCTCACCCCTTTGGATTTGGCTCAGAGGTGAGAATGTGAAGCCCATAAGGATTTTAAGATCTCTTTAGTGGGGGCCATGTTTCTAATATGATTCCAAGCACTCTTAATAGAAAAAGACCCATCCAAGGAGTAAGTCCACACAAAAAATCATCAAAAGGCAGCAGAGGGACAGTAAAGGACTTCACTGCTTGCCAAGCCCAAGACCGCGGTCCAGTGGTGGGTCTACGCAAAATGTAGGGCCCAGTGATGGGATCAGGCAGACACCATTGTTTGGGATTAGTAGAGAGAAAATCAGCCAAGCGAGCTTTCGCAGGTCATCCCAGGCTTTTGTGTATGTCATAGCCGAATTCTTCCCTGATAGAGACCTCTGACAGCCAAGGATCTCCCAAAAAATGAATGGACTTACCATTGCCCACAATCCACTTAACATTGTGCCTGAGTTTAATTAAACCAAAGTAGATGCCCTTCCAAGCATGAGAAGAATTCTGGTTTTTAGATAACCAAATGGAAGAATCTTTGAAATATTTGTGCTGAAAAAATATAGAGAGTAGCTAGGAGGGATTAGCAACCAGCCTTCAAGCGAGCTTCATCATGCCTACCAGGTTGACATCTTGTAAATGCCAGATACCAAGGCCACTCTGTTAGCTTTTTGCAAAGAAAAGTGTTTCAAAATAACTTTTATTTTTAATTACCTCCTACGTGGCAACTTTGCACCCCCCACGTATGTTTCATTGACACCTCTTATTGAGGTGTTACAAAAGTCTCTCTCTCATCCTTTGTATGAAGAGACTCACACTCTCACTCTACCGGATTAATGCCTCAGGGGCTTCTTATTGATAACAAGAAACAACAAGCTTTCTCTATAGTGAGCGTGCTCTCTCTCTCTCTCTCTCCTTAGGAGTTTTTGATGTCTCTCTCATGAGAAGCACTAGCCTCACAGATTTTCAGGTAACATGAATTGTTACATTTAATGATTTATTTTAAGACGTGGGTTGATCATCTATGTGCTTCTATTTCCCAATTGATGTTAAAATTGTTGTTATATTACCTGATTGGAAGACTTATTTTAGTGAGAGAGAGGATGTTCCCAATCGATGATTTATTGTAGCATTTACCGATTGGATGAAAACTTTTGTAGTGAGAGAGTGAAGTCTATTTCTGATTGATGTTTGTAGTGTAGAGAGTGAAGTCTATTTCTGAGAGAGTGAAGTCTATTTCTGAAGTCTTTTTGTGACTGTGGTTTTATACGGTCTCATGAGTGTGCAACTCAGGGACTCAGGAATTATTTTCCAATCTGGTTGTATCGTAGGAGTGTATTCTCCGGGACCATTTGCACCTCGAAATTTTACCGAGTCGGGGGCGTTTAACACTTCGTAAAAAAAGAGAGCATCTCGTGCCTCCAAATCCCGTGTTTTTTGTCCCATTTTTGGGAGTTCATGTCCACCGTAATGTTTGGTAAACCGCGGTGAGACCCCAAACAACCAACACACCCTCCTCAAAAGGAAGGAAAATAGACTCCTAAATCAAAAGATGTAGCCCCTGGACATCTGAAGTGCCTGCCCAAAGAAAGTTCCATTGACATCTCTCCAAGACATTGCATGTCCAAGCTGGTAGGAGAAAGGATAGAGCCCAATAGATCGAGGAAGCACTTAAGACCAACTTAATCAGCTGAAGTCTACCTGCAAAAGATAGCGTTAAAGCATGCCACGTCCCAATTGTACCAATTGTCTTTGCCGTGGATGTGCCTTAGGGGAAAGAGGGCCAGGCCCAACTATTTCTCTGGTAATCCTCCTTCCCCAAAAAGAAGAATATCCTTAATTTCTGACTTGAGCCCGTCACCACCACCAAAGAAGATAATTTTTCTTTTCATAGGAGGGAATTTAGAGAAATAAGAGGGAAAAAGATGGGTTTTAGGTTCATTTCAAGCCTAAACCCCATTAAAGCCCATTTTAGAGAGAAAAACAACAAAAAACTAGATTTTGGTGATCCCTTCCATAGGATCAAATTGTGATTTCCAATCTTCAAAACACCTTTCTTTCTATTGGGCCACCTAGGTTCTAGTTGCCCGCCTAGGCGTTGAGCAGCATGGAACCCCCTGGCTGCCTAGGCGCCGCCCAACATTTTTTGGAACATTGGATATATCTGATTGTACAATATGAGACTTAGAGGTGTGAGAAGGGTCTCGAATGGAAGCCTGGTGCTTGAGATTTAGGAGATCTCTTTCAGCAATAGTCACCAACTCTTCTTGAGGTTCAAAGGAGATGGTATCTTGCTGCCCTTGAGTAACAGGGGGCAGTACTTTCACTGATTGTTGCTAAATGTGCCCTTGGAAAGTTTTGCCTCGGGCGTCCAACCAGATTTCAATATGTTTCCCTTGTGTGTCGAGTCTTCCCACAATGAGTCCACTAATGTGTCCTTTTCAGAGGTTTCCACAGCCACATCCACCACCTCGACCTCTACCATGGATCCCAAAACGTCCTCCACCTTGATTATCATTAAAACTTGTGAATAAGGCAGATCTTTCAGTTTCACCCATAAACATTGTCATTATCTTGTGTCGAGTTTTTTCATGCCGAAGAAAGGAGAAAACCATAGATATCGGGATCTCCTACTTTAGTAGGCAATCCCTTCTAGAATCTCGATTATGCCACTCCCAGAACAGATCTCTCAGGAATCCGATTAGAACGGTTGAATCGACCGGTTAAGTTGGTTAATCGGCTTCTGGGCCCATGTCCGGTTAACCGTTCAAGTTCAATTTTGCGAACCCTGGTTGGGATCTCGATCACTATGATGTGCATTGCACGGACGGCGTTTCCAACCATAGGGATCTTCTCACAATTCATGATCCCCCGCTCCCGATCCTAGTATCATTGCCTCTTCCAATCCCAACAACTATGGAGAAAACAGTACTACGTGATGACAAAGTCTCGCCATCAAGAACAATTAACCTAATTGTTTCATACTCTCTATTAACTCCCCTCAAAATATAAAAAATCTTCCTTTGTTCCAGTCTCTCTCTCTGTTCCTTTGCACAAGAAGGACACCGAATGGGCTGATATTGGCTTAATTCATCCCAAAGACCACGTAGATGAGCACAATATTCTACCAGTGACAAGTCACCTTGTTTAAAATCACTAATTTGCTGTTCCAATTCATAAACTCTTGCAATTTTTTCTTCTTTTTGGGAATAGTACTCCAAGACTGCCTCTCATAATTCCTTAGAGGTATTGTTGTTCATAAAAGATCGACTCATATTGGGCTACATAGAAAATAGTATTAAATTCATAATAGCCATATCTTCAGCCTCTCAGTCTGCGTATTTAACATCCTTCAGGTCAGGTTTTTCCACACGGCCGTCAATGTATCCCAACTTTTTCTTTCCACCCAAAAATAGTCTAACCGACCTGGCCCATTCTAAATAGTTGTTTCCATCAAACCTGATTGTGGTAATTTGGGGTCCAGATGACTCCATATTTGATGCATGAAGAGACATTCTCGATTGTTGAGAAAGAGAAGAAAGAAAATAAAGATGATAATGAAGAAGAAGATGGGAGAGAAAGAGAAATGTGAGATAGAGAGGGAAAGTGAGTGGCTCAAAAATCACTTGTGACCTTTACACCTCTTATAACATTAACTAATAACCCTGATTATAATTTATGGATAATATTGCCCTTATTTAAAGGCAAAAAAAGTAAAGACTAAACAAAAGATAAATGACAGTTCTGTCCATCAACAGAGGATATAATCATAGGTACTAAAATTGACCAAGTCTTACCTGACAATAACCAAGATCAAAGTTGTAAAAGGAGAAGGTTAACAATATGTCCCTCAAGAGTCCCACATTCGGATTTTCATCTCCATCATAAAATGGAATAGATCTATCCGTTCTTACCTTCAAAATTAAAACGAAAGAAGATTATAAGATCTTATCATTCACATACTGACAAATTTACTTCAATAAAATGCATGAAAGCACGAGGGGAAAAAAAACATTGCAATTAGTAATGTAAAACGTACCACATCTTTTTCAATAAGACTCTTCCGCTCTTTGAACTTTGCAAATCTCCTCGCTTGAGCAGGTGATATACTCTACAAAAATGAAGTATGACTTTGTTTTCTTCATATCAAAATAGAATGCATATGTGACTCAGAAACTGAACGAGAAACAATGTATCAGGAGACGAAAAATTCAAAGGGATCCTCCATGATAATTGGCATTCAGAAGTTCTAATCTAGTGGTTATCCTTATCGTGTCATACAGATTTACATTGCAACAAATGTCAGAACTCAGAACTATACTTCTATCCACCTATATTAATATTCGCAACAAAATCATGATAAAAATGATAGATGTACTAAAAGTTGTTCAAAATAAGATCACAGTGACTGTTACTATATTAAAAAGTCCGGAAACAAGATTAAGGTTTCAGTTTAAAATGCTAGGAACTACACTGCAAGAGTAATATATAGTGACATGTCAGAAACCAACTGGCGTTCATTTTCTGAGTAATTAGAAACCCATGAAAAATATTTGCAACTGTACCTTCAGGAAAAAAATACCGCATGTTAAGGAGACACTCTCTTATTCTGGGGATAATCATGGCTTCATTAGGACATGACATTCACTACTTCTACCCCCTTTCTTTTTCAATTTAAGCAAGATATAGTATTAAGAGAAAGCTATACATCAAGATACTGTTGAATGTACACAAACTGAGACCTACACCCTAGAAAGGGAGAGAGAGAGAGAGATGGGGACCGGGGACGGAGACACCAAATGGATTTAACAGGATGTAGTAAAGACAAACAGGGCTAAGAGTCTGATATTTGTAAAGAAGCATGCCATATTTCAAGAAGAATACATCCAGGCATTAGAGATTGTCTCAAATAGTTTCTGGTTACCCTCATTTTATACATTTACTTCCTTTTTTTCAATATGCAGTTTCAATGCACAACAAGAGGATACGCAATCTCTGAAACATGTTAGACTCAAATACAGGCTCAAATACGCAGTCCGACAATCATGATAACAATCATTAACAGATTTCATTGGCGTAGTGATACGGCTCAAGAGAGTCCCAAATATTCCATAGACTACAACCACAAGCATAATGAAACCAGCATAGAGGAAAGAATTTGTGACTAGCAGTACCTTTCCTCATGATCAGTAAGTTTAGCTTTGCATATGAATAATATAATATCTGACCATTATTATTGATTGCCAGCGCAGAGTTAGCACTCGGGGAATACCAATATATAAGTAAACCAAAACATCCGTAATAAATTGGTTTTTCTCCAAAAACTTAGCGGCAAATAATCGGTTCAAAAATACGAATCGCCAAAAATTAGTTAAGTTAGAGAATCGTGAATATTTCGAATTTGTGTAAAAAAGAGTAAAAAAAATTGGATATGCAAAGATAACACAATATAAGATTATGATCTACGGTTATTGTATGGACACACTAAAAACATTGAACTATAATTTTTATGTCCTTACCTGGTATCATTAGAGTCATCCTTGACAAATGAAGGTTACCGAATCCTTCTCTTGCTCTTTATAATGACGCTCTATGTTTAAAGGAAAGAAAGATTTTTCATTGGGTCTCTTTCTCTAACTCTTAACTATTATTTTGAGATATATGGTTGGTTTGATGGATTATTTTTGGGAGAATAGATTGCACTTTTTTTAAGAGCACATATAGGTGAAAAATTTTATCATCAATTGTTAGTGTGGTGAACGATTTTGCACTTTATTTTTGGTCCTTTTGCAGTAGAAAAATTATCAAATGTGCTTCAAAGGGTGAAGATCTTGACTCCCATATTTTCACCAGTACTGACTTAAGGATTAGATTAGTGGTTTCACCCTCCTCATCTTTAAGCTTGTAGACGTCAAAGCTAACAAGGAATTCATACCTTTATTTTGTTCATTAAATTGATCACGTAACACAATGCCAATGCCATGCGACTTTGAACAAAACAATTTAGCAACACATTGATATTGGAAACTTTTAGTCCATCAAATTTATCAGATGCTGCACTTGTTGCACCTTTTTTTGCCACTAGATACAGTCTTCTTTTTCTATATATATGCCACTAGATGGAGCCTTTATGATGTAAAATGAGTATGCTTCATCTCTGATAGGTAACCAGCCATTGGAACATTGAAATTGTGGTAAAAGCTTATTAGTGCGATCTTTTGTATGACTAATCATGAGTGTTCGCAACTACAAACCAACATCAAATTAACATAACTATTCGGCATTCCTATCTTTCCCAGAATTATTCCTAGTTTTTTTGAAGTTTTATTTGACACGCATGTATAGCATACTTCCATAGAAGTAAATTGAATACATACTCTCAAGGGAAAACCCTTTAGAAGGATTGTTTTATCTATAAGTTCGCAAAAAGTGATTCACCAGATGGGCAATTATTATTTTAAAAAACAAAAGAATGAAAGATTTTAAACTCTTGGAATTCACATATGTTCTATGTTCACTTGGTGAACATTCATTTAGATCATCATTAGGGAACGGATTGAATTTCCATTTAGATAGCAGACACGAATAAAGATGATATGGAAGTTTTTAACAAATTCTCCAGACATGAATAAAGATGATATGGAAGTTTTTGGGGTCAAACAAATCCTCCAAAGTGTTTTGGCTGCAAGAGCAAGTTTACAATATGCTCCCTCAGGAGCACCATTTGATTCTCCTCAATATTTCCAAATTCATATACTCAAGAGTAAATCTTAGAATTTTTGAAGTCCAAATAAATGCAACATCTTTATGAGAATCTAAAGATTTTAAATTACCCTTGAGGAAATGATTGAACATAATCTCCTATTTCTAGCATTCAATGCCCATGAATACTGCCTATCCATGAATAAGCCAGTGCCACTTGCAAAGCAGACTACATGAAAATGAATGCCTAAACGCATGAAAATTATGATATTATATGCATATTCCGTTACTTTCTAAAATTTCCTCTCAAATAAAAGCAAACAAACTGAATTAGCAGCAATAACTATAATATATGCAAACCTGCCATTGGTGTTTTATGGTTTCATATTCTGAGCGCTTCATGGTCTCAAGAAACTCCCGTTCAGCATATGTGGAATGAAATTCATTGTATCCTAGTAGGAATTTCCATACCTGACACAAGACAAAGCACACTTGTTGTGAAACAAATGTCATCTAGAATCCTGCACATTTGGGAGAACCAATCCAAGATTGACCTTACACACCTCTTTCCGTAGACCATGCTCGACTCCTCCATAGAAAATCCTTTTCCTTAAAGCTTTTGAATCCACTATACGCCCTTCTTCATCCAAGAATGTAGCCCACTGAAGAAGGGAAATATGAATATTAAAGGACATGAAATCAAGAAAGCATTAATACATTATTCTTCCTTTAGCAAAAGCACCTATGGACATGATCAGTTAGCCCTTCAAGAACGCGCACACACACACCCACTCATGCACACACACACACGCACGCGCACGTGCACACACACACAGAGCAAAAGGCACATGCAGTCTAATATTCTATTATACTGAGGCATCGCGTAAAAAGGAATTCAAAAGCAGAAGGGCTAAGTTTGGATCTCAAATAAAAAAAGCTTATCATTTACAAAACTTGCCAACCCTAAATAATTGGAACAAGGCTTGGACAATGATGATTTACAAAACTTGCATGTTTTCAAATATACATTGGAAGAACTTCTTTTTCTTTTCTACAGTTACCAAGTCATTTGGACGATCCAAAAAAAATCAGGAGCAGCTCATATTATCTACACGATACATTTGCTTTCACCTCCCTCCGTCCCTCTCTCTTAATCTTTTCTACAGTTATCAAGTCATTTGGATGATTCAAAAAAAAAGTCAGGAGCAGCTCATATTTTCTATACAGAACATCTGTTTTGAGCCTCCCTCCCTCCCTCCCTCCCTCTCTCCATTTCTTTTCTACAGTTACCAAGTCATTTGTTTTGAGCCTTATACACACGATACATTTGTTTTGAGCCTCCCTCCCTCCCTCTTTTTCTTTTCAACAGTTACCGTCATTTGTTTTGAGCCTTATCTACATGATACATTTGTTTTGAGCCTCACTCCATCTATCTTTTCTTTTCTACAGTTACCAAATCATTTGTTTTGAGTCTTATCTATATGATACATTTGTTTTGAGCTTGCTTCCCTCCCTTCACAATGCCTATGATAAATGTAGAGTGAGGTTAGGAGGGAAAAGAGAATTTTGAAACCTTAAAGGCCAAAAAGATGAGTTGAAAACCTCCTCATCCAAAAAGTTTTCCTACGATGAATGTAGAGTGAGGTCCCTCCCTCCCTCCATTAACAATGCCTACGATGAATGTAATGTGAGGTTTGCAGGGGAAAGAAAAGTTAGAAACCTTATCGACCAAAAAAACGAGTTGAAAACCTTCTAATTCAAAAAACCTGCCTACAATGAATGTAGAGAGAGGTTAGCAGGGGACAGAATATAGAAACGTTATCGGCCAAAAAAATGAGTTGAAAACCTTCTCATCCAAACAATCTGAAGTTCAACTAAATTTTTTACGATGCTGCTTTAGTCCTGGATGCAAAAGATATTTAACATCCAAACTTCAAAAACTCCCTGGTGTCCAAACTGCTCCAAGCGCTTCTTGCTATGTTTCTAGATCCTCATTCAGAAATCAGCTAGTTTGGGATACACCCGAACTAGCCCTATTTATTGGATTAAGCACTCAAGAGTTAGTATAAAAATTTTCTGTAACTATGATCACATTAACTTTAGACAAATAATTCTCAAAGATTCAAAAAATTCATAAATCAATGAATAACAAGCTGATTTTTTTCCCTTTTAAAAACCTACGTGAATAACCAGAACTAAAATAGATAAAACATTTGCTAGAATCAAGCAGAAAAAAAAGGAAATGTAGAACATAAGAAAAGGTTGCTCTTGTTCAGAATCAAAATAAAAATTAGATATTAATAAAATGGCAAGCTTTCTATGCTTCCCCTACAGCATAGAAGTTCTATCATCCCCCTTATCCAACTGTCCATTCTAAATGGAGGGCTAAGATTGCCCCAATCACAATGTTATGTCTCTACACTATTTTATTTTTATTTTTTTTTTCTATAACTTATTGTGACACCAAATTTTGGATGTCCATTCCTCTATTAAACTCGCACTAGCGAAAAATATAAAAAAAATATTTTCAATAAAATAAAATGACCGAAATACCCCTGAAGTTGCAAGAGGTATTTTGGTCATTATATTTTATCAAAAAATTATTTTTAACATTTTTTATAGGTGCGCCCCAATGAGAAGATGGCACGTACCAAATTTCATATTCAAAATAAAATACTTTGAGACGTCGGATCTAGGATCAAACGGTGAGTTGCTCTCTTGATCAAAATTGGACGGCAGATGGTAGGGGGAGGATAGAACTTCTATGCTGTAGGGGAAGCATAGAAACCTTTCCCTTAATAAAATCAGGTTTCAGTAGTTGAAACAGACATTAATGTATTGTTCATGTTTTAAGGAAAAAACACGAGTTCAGCTGAGTCCACAACATCTAGAACTCAATAATAGCTGCAAACTCTAAGAATCCATGCCCCATGCTACATGAATCAGAACAATGCACATGCATCATGATGTCACACTGAAGCAGTAAAAGACATAAAACAGGGATCAATGTCACTACAGCCACAATAAAAGTGGTTATGCTGTTCATAGCCTAGAATCTGGAGATGATGCTCTAGAATATAAGAAAAGCTAATACAGATGTAATTTCTGTTATATATGATAATAAAGTAACACAAATTTTAACAATGTTACTGAGGAACAACCAAAGGACTCCACACAAGATGAAACATATGTCCATATATTTGACCCACACAGCAAAATACCTCTTCATGTCCAAGAGGAGGGAGTCGTGGCTTCCCCCAAACAAGAGATTGTTGCTCTGCCTGCCAAATTAAACCATTGCAATTAAAAGCAAGCATGGAAATCATAAGGAAATACAAAGAGACAAAACCATACAACTGCATTATAAATTTATGTAAGCATATAATATAGAGCACAATTTCACAAACATCTTAAAGTATTTGACAAAAAAATTACAGGCTAAAATGCTCTCACACGAAATTAGGATGTCAAGTGTACTAAATGTAGAGATAAGAAGCAACAAGATGAGCTCACCAAGAATTCAGACAAGCAAAACCGCTTATGTAGTTAAACACAAATATCAAACCAACCACATAGTTTTTTTATCATCAACAAAAAAATTTCTTACTTGAACAAAATTATGAAGCAACTTGAAAACAAAAAACAAATGTCTAGAGATATCAAGACAACATCCCAAGATTCCAACACTGAAAATTGCTTCAACATACAGTGAGTCTTAAATAACCCCTAGATCAGAAAGGGTATCAAACCCTTGGTTAGCTGCCATAAGAGTGTGCACTAATACCACACCATTAGCATCATAAATGTTGAAGATCTCACTAAATATCATATGCATCTTCTACAGAATAGAAGACTCTGTACGAGCCCATCTTGTGAGATTAAGACATCTCCTTTTACAGCTAAACAATTCCTAAGACAGAAGAGGACATATCCATTGACCTGTAAGCAATGCATGAGCCTCTCATGTCCTCAGTGGGCATGAATAGCTTTTAAGCTTCCCACTTTCTTCATCACCAAATAATCCAACCCATACCTACCAGTCCTAGACCACCTCGTGAACATCCATTAAAGTAGCATCATCGTGCCCCCCACCAAAGCAATCCAAACTGTTCTGGGCTGAAGCCAAAGATGTACCAGACAAAGCAAAATCATTCAATCCTTGACTATGTCAATGGCCTTGAAAATTCAAAACTTTAATCGAAGCAAAGTCCACTAGATCACCATAATCATAATCCTCTCCTTGAGGACCAACTCGTGCACCATCTGATCCATAGATATACAACCATTCTGCTATTTCCAAATACATCAAATGATGGCCATACCACTCAGTGGGCCAAAGCACTTGACCCCTAAATGGGATCGCAATAGAGACACACCTTACCATGAGGTCCTCCACAGAAGCCAGGGCCATCCATTTCATGCAAAAGAGGTCGGTCAAGAACATAGGCCCATATGGTCATAACACATGTCTACAGCAACTTGAAGGCAGCTTGCCATTTTCTCCTCCGCACGGCAAATAAAGTTGACAAATTTCAAAGCCAAACATTAAATCATACCCCACACAAAACTAAAGAGGAAAAAATTAATAAAATCTCCAGGACCCAGGTTACAGCTACTTCAACACATGCAAGTGATTATCAATTGATCAGTACATCCTGCACGATCCAACTCTTATAAGAAAACATAGAAGCAAAAAGTAAAATAATAACAGGATATACAAGCACAAAAAATCAACAACAATAAGAGAACAATATCATTACAGACTAGGGATTACGGTTCTCTCAAGCTGCAGAAAAGACTCAATACTTTGAAACAAATATGATCATGTACTTGGAGAATAAACTTCTCATGTGTGGGACTCAAGCAGCGACTAGATTGTTATAAGCCTGATGTGGTAAAAAAAAAAAGAGATGTGATGTGGTAGAACAGAAGAAACATTGAACTAAGATCTGACATGTCGTTTTACAGCCACGAATCCAAATATTTTACAAAAAGTGGAGCACATGCATTGATCTTCCATAGGTCCTTGTTTTCTAGGAATTGCTGTTAAAAAAATTAAAATGATTTAATTCTTTGCAAATCCAAAAACTAATTATCTACAATTTGTCACAATCAAGGGTATTTGGTTAACTTTAAGCCAAAGCAACTTTGATCTTTTACTTGCTTAAAAATGTCCAAACTTACCTGAGTAATTTAAAAAAAAATTGATCATTTTTTTCTGACCAGAGGCCATTTAGGTTATGCAAAAGTCATGGGAAAATTACAAAGTTTTTGGTGTTTTGATAATTTCTCTACAATCCAAACTATCTTTGTGCAAAACAAATTCATGTGAAGTAGATATTCAATATTAGGGGACATTATTACTTCGACTGACGGTGATTTTTCCCATAGTTACCGGAATCTCTACACCGGCCTCGCATTTCCGGTTTCCAAACCCAATTCCGCGTTGTCGTTAAGGAATTTCCACGAAAACCGTTTTTCGGAACCAAGGAAATTTGATTCCTTAATTTCGGAATCTCAATTCGACACATCTTAGT
The DNA here is from genome assembly GCF_000471905.2 of Amborella trichopoda. The sequence goes on along the minus strand of NW_006499997.1, from coordinate 1,346,092 downwards.
TCCTTAGTTTCGGAACTCAATTCGACACATCGGAATCTCAATTCGACACATTTAGAAACCATTTATCAACACCAGGGAAACTCAATTCCTTAGTTTCGGAATCTCGATCCAACACATTTTTAGAAACTTTAACCCATTAATTGTGGGTAAACGTTCCCAAATATATCGAATATGGATTCCAGTGATGATTAAATCTTGATTCCACGTTAATTGGAGTAGAAATCTTCCTTCGAATGCTTCTAGGGGTTGCATGGTTTCATTATTTTACTTGTACCACCCTGGATGGCATTTACTTTAAATTTAAAATATAGCTGATAAATACAACACATACAATTAAAAGTAAAACCATGGCGTAAACATAATCCTATTTTGTATTTATTTTAATAAAGTCAAAATAACAATTTAGAAATACTTGTCTTTTGTATATAATGACCGTAAGTTCAATAGTCAACACAATCACTTTAAAATTTGGGAAACTTTCTAATAAGAGACATCCAATATAGGTTCTAAAGGTGATGAGGCTGAAGATGTGCTTGTGGCTTCCTTCTCCATAAAAATGAAATCTCGATTCTTGGTAGGGGTTATCAAACGCATTCTATAGTCCATATTATTGTAAATCTTGATCTCAAACTGGCACGGATCTCTTATCCATATACTTTAGAAACTTGATTCCAAATGTGTTAGAATCACATTTGTTAGAATCACATTTGGAAACAACGACATATCTCTCTTCCACAGATGTCAGAAACTCGATTTCATAGATGTCGGAAACTCAATTCCGCATATTAATGAATCTTGACCCATGGAGTATTGATTCCAAGGGAATGGGAATCTCGATTCCAAAGATGACGGAATTCTCGATTCCATATGTGGATGAAACATTGATCTATTTTGGTCGAAACACGATTCTCAAAAACTAGGAATCTAGTTCCTAGAGATTCCTATTGTACGACAAAGATTTCCTAAGACAAGAATCTTCTAGCCAGCTGCGATTCCAGTTCCTAAAACGTTACGGGTTCCCAAGTGTTTCCAACAACTATGATTTTTCCTAGTTCGTTAGTGGCAAGCTCACCTCTACACCCATCCTTTACCCTAAGTATGTTCCCAAAAAGGAAACGACAAGCAATATCCCCATAACCGAAAGACATACCAAAAATCCTCAATAATCACCGTCAACACTTATATACAAGGCAATGAACTAATTCAAGGGCTGTCTGAATCCAGGAGAAAACACCAGAGCCATTTCCCAACCAAAAATTTTTCATTGGTCTTAGACATCCGATACCCACACCCCTTCCTATTTGCAAACACTAAACCATTAACGGGTCAATATGCCTCTCAATCCCTTATGACATGCCTCAAACCAATGGCTTTCCATATAGGTTCCCTTCTGTGGCACTTCTGGTTTCTTCCCAATACCTGCAATTGTACAACAGACTTGAGTTTTATTTTAAACCCCACATTCCTAACCATTGACCCAGTTTCTACATGTTACTTTTGCTCCTCAACCTCCCTCTACGCGTCTTCCTTGAGTTCCCAGAAGATGCACATAATGGGGGTAAGAGACAAAGGGGCAGCAGCAGGCAACATCTGTAATGACATTCAGAAGATAGGTATGGTAGCCATGCTTTAGTTAGTTACATTTGACCCCATTAGACGAAGAACTAGAGAATGTCATCATCTAGGACAATCAACTAATTACCATACCTAAGTCAACTAGGCTGCATGTGACTGGAACTAAAAGAATGTGGTCTAAGGCTCTAATCCATAGATGACTGATGCCAAGATTCATTCCAAAAAATCAGAAAGTTAGCCACCACAATCGCAATACTGAACCGCACCTCAGCTATAAAATAGGTTTTCCACAGAGAGAATCAAATGATCAAAATTTTGAGGTGCACACAGAACAAACACCAAGAGTAAATATTCACAAATACACTCTGCACATGACACGTAAAGTCATCACAGAACTTGTGCAGACAAGAAACTATAAAGTGTGGTTAGAAGGGGTCAAGTTTTCTTATGTCTTCAGAAAAGAGCTGACTTACTCCATTTGCACATATTTATGATGCAGCATTTCACTGCAAAATCATGAAACAAAAAAGTTCAATAAAAATTACAGAAATTACACTATACTGAGAAAGGATGATGCATGAACTCCCCAGAATGTAATGCGCATTGTTGAGGATCGGGCTCTTAAGAGCTTGAGATTTCCAATCAAGAATTGAAACTTCTGAGAATTAAGAAACATTCAGTTTGACACTTCAGATATACTGAATACTGATGACTCAATGGTAAAATGGTGAAGGATCTGATGTAAGTTCTGTTCTAGCCATAGCAAATTACGTTAAAGATACTTCTGTAAAATACAAAGAGCATGACAAAACTGTAAATCAAATAATGAAAAGTACATATCAGTAAGCTCCTTCATATACCTCCTTACTATCGATAAGCTCAAAGGTTCCCACTAGGGTAGCTGCTGCTTCACACAATTTTCCATTTCTACAAGCTATTTTCTGTTTGACAAGAACAGGGGTCTCGAATCAGATGGTTTTGGCACGCGAATTGGTCTTACCAGACCAGTTAGATGTTATATCAAGCATAGATTACTTGAAATATGACTTCGTATAAGGGTAACTTGATGAGCAATGCTAACCACAAAGGCTAGAAAATCGGTCCAAATCATTAGCATATTAAATGACTTGCAGCCCCAGAAAATAAAAGAAAAATTAGCCCAAGTCGTGAATTAATAAACCACACCAAAAAGTTTTCTCCAGATTATAGTGTAAGAAGGATTCTGCATGCTCGAAAAATTACACTTTTTCCTTTTAAGTTGTTCTAATATAACATACATAGAATTAGGGTACAAGAAATCCACCTCACAAGAAATGGTCTTCTGCATTCACTTACATCAAGGGGAAAAAAAGAACCTATCAGGAGAGCATGCTCAACAAATTCAATCACCAACTGAAGATTGCCAAAGGAGAGCCAATTGCCACAATATTGAAACACGTCTTGAAGAGGTGCTTAGAGTGCAAGCACTAAAAGCACTTACAGCCCCCAGGAACACTTGGAATTCCTTAATGTCGTAAAAAAGAGAATAAAAAAAAAAGAAGTGTGAACATTTCCAACATTTTTTGCGAGAAAAGGGGAAACACTAGAGAGAGGAGAACAACATATAGAAACCTCGGAGCACAACATGAACCTTTGGGCATCTTCTTACATAATAGCACAGATCCTACAAACTGCAGATTATGCAGAAAGAGTATAACTGCTCTTGCATTTGCCGACTCAAGAATAAATAGAACATGGGGAACTATGCCATTTATTTCAACTCCCACCAACAAATTTCATATCAATTTCCCACCATAACAATCTTTCACAAATTAGCATGCGATATCCTACTAATAGCAGCACATCCTTAATATGGTTGCATAAACGATATAAATATATTGAAATAATCAAAGAAACAACAGTTCATGGTCTGCAAAATCATTATGGAGAAGACCAGATGAGAACCAAGTGAAGAGGAATATAGGAAGTACCTTAAAGTCAATAGAACACGGATGTTAACAAGTGAAAGAATCACAAGAACAAAAAACCAAAACATTGATAACAAGATTCCTATGACCCACTAACTGGCCATATTACATATTATGGATATATAAATGCTATTGGGACTCTTTAGGCTCAAAAAATAGTAATAATGATAAGAAACAAAATAACAATCTGAATACAAATATGTCAAAAATTCTAGCCGTGGCAAGAAATACATCATTGACAGGTCAACTTAAAAAATGTGACAGATAAAGTTTAAAGAAATAAAAAAAAAAAAAACCATGTTTTATTTCCCTCTGGAGTATATTTTCTTTAGAGACATAAACAACGTGAAACATCCCCACTCTTTGAATATGGTAGGCTTTTGTAAAAATATCAGATACACCACAAGTCAGAAGTTTCTATTAGATAGCATTTTCAAACATATGGAGGGAGGATGGAAAAGCTAACCTCCAAAGGATCAGAAATAATTTGGTTCTTATCTTGCAGTTCTTGCGAGACAGGATCTCCACCAACTTGATTTTTCACAGGACTAGAATGTACTTGTTGCTGCTTTTCATAGCCACCAATGTTGTCAAAAATTTGACTTTCACGGAGGAGATGCGAAGTTGTTTCACGGGCAAACTTCGTAACGAGGGAAAACTTCTCCAGAACTTGAATCGACAGATCACGAGCTGGGTCTCGAACCTTTTGCCTATGTCTACCAACAGATTCAGTAGGGGAAAAACTGCTATCATGGTAATCTGCATTACTCCTCTGGTTGGAGTTATCATCTGAATGAACTGAAGCCAAGGAGCTGCTTGAAGATGCTACATTCGCAACAGGCACCGCCCTAGGTAGCTCCAAAGAGGAAAGACTTCTCTGCATCAGTCATGCCCACAAAATGATCATGAGAGAGCAATGGTTTAAAAAGCGGATCGGTGACCGGGATCGGGCACCTCAAAAACCAATCCAGATCGGCGAATCGACGATCCGGATCGAGAATTGATTGAATCGGTCGGATTAAAGCTTCAAAAAAATCCAAAAAAATTATTAAAATTCATTATAAATGTTGTTTTTTAGGAATCCAATAAAAAATGAAGGCACTGCATTATTAAATTTCATTTTTTTTATCAATTTGTGAATATTGAGATATTCTTTCCCTGTATAAACTTATTTTAACTATTAAATTTGCATCACATAAAAGAAAAATCATAGAATTATAATGGATAAAATATATAATTATATATAGACTATTATAAAGAGTCGACTAATCAATGAAAGAATTGCCATTAAAATCTCGTTTTGGCGAAACCCTAACCCGCTAAAAAAACCCAAACTATTACAGCCTAACTAACTATAATCCAAAATTATTACAACCTCACTAATTATAATATTATATACTGAAATTATAATTATTAGTTTACATTTTATAATTATTTTATTAGACAAATAATAACAAATTAAAAATATTTTATAATATTATCTAATTTAAAATGTATTATTGACAACTATAAGAAAAATAGTACATTACATGATTTATAATGTAAAAATTCATAAATAAAATAAAAGATTTGGTTATCAATGTAAAAATTAATAAAATGCGCACAAATTTTGGAAATAACACTTCAATTTTTCAAAAATTTATTTTTTTAGGTTTCTATAATAAATTTAGTAAAAGAGATTGTTAGTAGCAAGATGGAGATTCAAATAGAATAAACTTTTTATTTTTATTTTTTTTATACCTTTCATATTATTTACAAAAATAATTATACCACTATATACAACAAAAATTAACTGTTATATAAAAAATTAATTTTTTTTATTTTTCATTTTTTTATGTCATTTATATTATTTACAAAAATATTTATATTTATACCAACCACTATATACACAACAAAAATATTTATATTTATACCAACCACTATATATACAACAAAAATGCAACACATGCCCAAGGGGATTCGAATACAACAAAAATATTTATATTTATACCAATCACTATATACACAACAAAAATGCAACACATCCGCAAGGGGATTCGAATGCAACACATGCCCAAAGGGATGCCCAAGGGGATTCGACCTTGGGACCTCAGTAAAAAAATCAAAGTCATAACCATCAAGCCATCTAACTACATGTGATTATAAATTGC
>NW_006499997.1:1318371-1339798 GCF_000471905.2 Amborella trichopoda | reverse complement strand
GTATTCAACTTTGGTATATAAATACCTATGCAATATAAAATATAAAATATATATAAGAATATTAGGGCAACCTCGCACGTGCGCTTGAACACACGTGTGCACGTGTGAGTGTGCGTGGGGGCACGCTCGCACGTGCGCTTGGTCACACGTGTGCGTGTGTGAGTGTGCGTGGGGCACGCTCGCACGTGCGCTTGGTCACACGTGTGCACGTGTGAGTGTGCCTAGGGCACGCTCGCATGTGCGCTTGAACACACGTGTGCACGTGTAAGTGTGTGTGGGGCACACTCGCACGTGCGCTCGGACACACGTGCGCGTGTGAGTGTGCATGGGGCACACTCGCACGTGCGTGGGGCAAACTCGCACGTGAGTGTCATGTGTTACGTGTGTGAACCGGGCTGAACCGGATGGGAACCGGCGGTTCCACTCTAGAACCGGGCTGAACCGGATAGAACCGAATGGGAACCGATGGTTCCACTCTAAAACCGGGCGGTTCTCGGTTTTTGGTTGGAACCGGCATGGGCACACGTGTTTCCGAGTCGAACCGGGCGAGTCCGGTTCGACTCGCCGTTTTTTAAAACATTGTGAGAGAGAGAGAGAGATCATACATGCCGATCTCAAAGCATGACACTTTTGATAGATGAATTCACATGAAAAACAAATCTGCAAGCAACATTTTAAGTTGGTAAGTGTTTCATGAGTCAATGGAGGCATGTGTCCGCTTTGACTATCAAATGCCCATTTTTAATATGGGAGCAATAAAGAGGGATTGATGGGGTGAAAAAATTTCAAAAAAAAACAAAAAACTCAAATTCCAAATTTTTAAACATTTATTTTTTTTATATTCATAATCCTCATGGTTGAGATTATCGATCCCTAAAAATTGGAATCAAAAATATATGTTTAACATGTATTTTGGAGGGGGAACGCATATGAATAAGTGAGTCAGCCAATACCCCATAGCTGGATTGTTTCAAGTTTCACAAGTTCAAGTAATAAATTACAAATATTCGCAAGAATTGCGTACATATAATTTGCAAGGCATATACAAAACCAATAGATCATTTTTCACAAGTTCAAGCAATAAATTACAAATATTCACAAGAATTGGATACATATAATATGTAAGGAATCTGCAAAACCAATAGATCATTGGTTTCACTTATCATTTGGTCAATCTTTCTAGATAACACTCCAAATATCAACTTCCAAGAATACCGCAAAAGATAAAGATGGAAAATGGCACAGTTCACGGAGCAACATGTGACATGAAAATCCATACTGCTCAATAAATTAAATGCGTGTGCAAAACACACATGCAACAGAATGATTTATGCACCCACACAAAGTAATACCAGTAACTCACCCAACACACGCATATGTAATCATGTTGCTTGAATGTATAACTGCATGTGAAAACACACGCCAAGATGGATGCATGCATGGATGTGTAACAAAATCAACAAGTGAAAAGCAACAAAAAGAAACAGCAAACATATATAACAGGATTCACATCTCAGTATATCATTAGCACATTTACAAGGTCAACAAATATAAAAAAACATTAACACCTAAAAGACAATAAACTACAATAGAATACATAAATACAAAACTGAACTGCCTATGCACAAGTGACTGAGTACCACTGACAGGATCTCATCACGCCCTGAATTTGATATTTAATGGTCAACAAGTGAGAGGACTCATATGCAAATAAGTGCTGGTAACATGCTAAATTAAGGATTATGACTCCTATCAATTCATTGGTGAAAGTAGTTATGTAAAATCAGGATGTAAGTTTGGGTTCAAGAATGGACAATGTCAACAAAGTCAGGAATTGCAGACATAACGCAAGAAAACCACAGGAAGACTTTGAAGCTGATGGGAGGCACCAGCTCACTCGGAAATCATGGAACTTCTAGAATGAGAAGCCTTCATAGGGATGGAGAAGGCTCAGTGTTAAGCGCTTTCACCTGACCACTAGGACCACGGGGCTCTACTTGAGCAGAAACAAAAGCTCTTTTGACTAGGCTCAGAGGGTTATCTCTCCAATTTTCTAGGCCACAAAGCAACTAGCTATAGATTATTTGATAGGTACATGAGAAGCAGTGTTGAAAAATCAATTAAACTAGAATTAAAGGTTTCCTGGACACTTCCTTTCCTCAAGTCACTTGGGATACCAATCAGGCCAAGAACTCTATGCCTTTGCCTACTCAGGGGGTCAATAGAGAAGAGCTAAACACCAAGAAAGCCAACCCACTTCTATCATACTGTACTATGTGTATCTACATTTTAACATCATAGAGCTCACACTACATAGTACTACCTTGTAATGCAGGATAACTGTATCTATCAGCTAACATATTCAAACATTATAACATCCAATGTCAACACAAATATAAGAATGCAATGTTTTTTTTTATGAAGTTAATATATTCTTATATTCTTATTCTTCTTCTTCTCTTAGAAATATAAGAATGCAATGTTATTAAGTTGGTAAAATCCTATGTTGTTGAAAGCTATCTAAGATGTTGAAAGCTAGCAAAAATGATTACTGTCATAATATATACTTGATAAAATGTCAGAAAATACTCTATGGCATTAAAACCCATAAAGCAACATTAAAATATTTTCAATAAGAAAATCGTTAAATATTGGATAGTCAAAAATTGCAAACCTGGAGAGGATCTTGAAGATCATTAACAAGAAATACATTTGCATCATCTGCAGACCTGAAATTTACAGGTGTCAATTACTATCTTAATAGCTAACATACCTAAACGGAAAAGTAAAAACAAACAGAAAGATGCATTTTCTTAATTGAGTGAGACTAACAACAGAAAGTCTAAAACCAAAGAATCATAAAATAGTGATAACCAGGGAGGTAGATTCAGAGCAGAAAACATTAAGCCCCAAATGGCAATGAAAAACTGTATAAACCTAAAAGCTGCCTGAGATGGTGTAAAAAAGAAGAGAAATAATTTCCAATGTCTTAAAGTAATTCAAAAAAAAGAGTGACAAAACTAAGTTTAAAAATAAGGATATGCAGTAGCAATTGGAATTCCACCTTGAACACAGTCACAATTAGTTCCAATAGTCAACAAGTCACAAAAAAGTTGACAAAATTACACGTTGGATAATTAGTACCAAAGAAAAAGGGCATCTCGAAAAAGTGAAAGCCAACCTTACAAGAAAAACATGCTGCTTCAGTGTCGCTAGAAACTCACGAACACCTCCATTGTAGAAGTAGAGAGGTGGGAATGCAAGACCTGCAAAAGACTCTCAAATTATACGAAACATGTACAGGATTTATGGTAGGTGACCATTAACAAGTACCTAATACAAGAGCAAATAATCAACAACCGGCAAAAGTTAAGTGTTAGACTGAAAAATAACTGTGGCCAGGTATTAAGGCAAAGGGGCATTAAAAGCCTATTGAACACTAAATCAGCAAATTTATGCTGGGACCATGCACACAACAAAAAATATAACGTCCTCATTGTTAAAAAGATACATTATATGTAATAGAAGTATACTATTCGTTACATGACCACACTAAATAGAAAAAAATAGAGAGACCACAGCAAGAATCAATAAACATTCGTTACCATAAGCTCAAAATGGCTCTGTTCTTCTAATGATTCTGACTTGCAATCATATCCAAACACATGGTCTAGTACTAGGAATATGTTTTTTTTTTTTCCAAAGATTAAAGGTTAAGGTCAGGGAAAGAATCATGGGACATTGGTGCCAACTAAAAGAATGGAGATACGCCCTCACTCTTGTGAAACGAGCTGGGAAATGATGATACAAAGAATCAGCAGCAATATGTAAAATCCTACAGAACACTAAAGGCCAGTGGTCATGCAAGTAGCAACTCCCTTGTCATTAACAAAGAGCAACAATCACCATCTATCTCAACCCTAAATAAGACATTCCAGAGCACATAATGATCAGAAATGAACCAGAAGTCCCACTGCACCAGACATTCAAATACCTTCTCCATGAAACTGACAAGTTAATAACCACACTTGTGCAATAGAAGAGATATATCAAATCATCATAGACAAACACATCCATATCCCATATAATGAAAAGGATAAGTTGGCGAGGGTATGTTCAACCTAAGTACTTTGACCTAAGCAATCAGCTACACATCCACAACAAAACAAAAGCAGAACCCAGGAGATCTTTGACATTAACATTTGCGACAAGAGAACAGGATAATAATTTTAACTGCAAGAGCTGATCATACTCCAATCTTCAGTAACTGTAATCTGATCTTCATCAATAAATGTATAACAAATCTATCATGAACAACACACTAAAGGAGATGCTGCAAAGAGTTTAGAAGGGGAACCACCAACATCACTTCAGTGCCAAATGCTCATTTTGAAACTTATGCTAGACTGAAGATCACGCAAACTTGACAAGAGAGAGAGAGAGATAGAGCACAAAAATGAAAAAGCTTAAGTGTCAATTTAAATGTTCAACTCAATTATGTTAATCTAGAAGGGAAAGAATACATCATTTTATACTTTAATAAATTATAATTATGAGACATAAGGGATAGAGATAATAGAGAAAATATAGGCAAAAGATAAAGATCTAAAACGATTGAGAGAGGAGGGAGAAGGGAAAGAAAATTTAAAATAGGATAAAGATCAAGCTTGATTGCCTGTGAGAGAAAGAGAAAAGGAAATAATAAGTGATGGCTAAGTACATATAAATGGAAAAAAACTAAGACTATTAAAGGAAAAAATATTTATTTACATATGGATCCCATAAACTTATTTAAACAAGGTAAATAGAACGCCACAGATCAGCATGACATAGCGCATGATGTGACACATACATGTGCAACTCCAATGTTCAATGCCCAAACAACTGTAGATAACATTCAAAATTATTAACTGTAGATATAGTTCTAAATTATTTCTTATGTCAACTTTATTGATCCTTAGGAGCTATCAATCTTCACTCAGCAATGTCTTGTTGCCTGTTGGACCAAGGAGCTTCCGTTATATCACAACTGCTGATATTTCTTCCAGATTTAACTCATACAAAAACAAGAAATTGAATGTTATAGGGAGTTTAGGTTACACATTCATAGGTTGCCTTTAAGAAGCTGCTTTGGATAAACAAAGTTAATAACTCATTGGAGTCGATCATAAGAGATGTCATAGCATGTTTCAGATTTCTTTGAGAAATTGAAAAAAAAAGGATCATGACGGAGCAATATATAGGTATTTCTTCAATTAGTTCAATCCTTTAAAGTAAATAGTTAGTAAACATAGATAAAACTCACCAGATGTTAAGACCATGATAATGTACTGCCAGCCTAGAGTAGGAGTGTGCCGACGAATAGATCTTACATCCGTCAGTGGGACCGCTCTGATGGTATACAAGTTTCTATCTGCAAGCCACAGTTTGATAAGATTAAATGGCAACTCTGTCAAATTATAACCGCATGATCTGTCATCAAACCCGTAAGAAGTCCACCCTAACCTTTTTCAGGTAGCTTCACTCTTGAGCCCTGCCCAACACCATAACTTGCACTCTGTTTGTACGGAATCCATGTCTGCCCAAACAACAAGCAGTTTAGGCTTTCATTATAATAAAATCTGGCAGGTGTAAGACTTCAAGCACAAGTTCTTACATAGTTACTAAAATTTCACAAATCACAGAGAGAAGTGAGATTAAAGCACAACAAACTATTCGACCAAAAGCAATGACGTGGCAGGTATAGTCTCAGGATGATAGAGGTACCATGAACAACGACAAATCCCTCTTGATTAGCTGTAAGCGTCCACTAATCCTCTCAGATGCATACTGAGTTGGGTGAATAGCAACATTGTCCTTTGAATACACTACTTCAGATCCATTTGGTTCAGTAGGGCCATTGCTCTTTCTGGTACATTTCTGATTTTCACTGCCTCCTGATCCCTTCATAACAGAAAACATGGAATAGTTAAAACATAAATTAAATAAATACAAAAAATCATTCCACATCTAATAGAAAAGGCAAGATGGAACAAAGGTACAAGTACAGACTTAAGATACCAAACTTCAGTTAATAAATAAATAAAAAATGCCAACTTTTTTCTGATGGTTATGCAAGTGGTTTAATCAAAACTAGGTGTAATTGAAAGCACATTTTACAGGGGATACACCACTTGGGGTCAATCAGCCTGCATTCACAAATTACAACAAATTTTTGCAAGTGAAAGAAAAAAATACAACAATAGAAGCATATAAAAAATACATAATTATACAATACCCTGTCAAGGAATGAAGACATTCTCAGCAAATAGAAAAACAGAGCAAATTGCTAACATCATATCTTGTCAAAAAATTGCTGATCATCATTTCAATATGTTATAGAGTGAGAAGATAGATCCTGAAAGAAATATCCATTGATATACTCTCTCCATTTATCATGTTGTGTAAATGGGGTGCGCAGAATGATTGACAGGGCAGTGCTCATGATTAACCTTGTAAAGAAATGAAGACAAGAATTCAAATGAGACCTCGACGCATAACGCCAAATAAAATGATTTTCACTACACAAGCCTTCCTGATGCATGTAACATAGAAGCCAAAAGTACCAAGGAAACAAGGTATAAAGAGAGGGAACAAGGTCTCAGGTTGTTAGAAGTAAGCTAATGCATAATTTACAGGTCACATAAAAAAGCAAATAGGTGAGGCATGCAAAGGAAGCCATCCCTCCATGGTCATAAAAAAACTTCAATTAAGATATCTAAGAATTAATAAAAACTAAATATTGCATCAGGCAGAACCCTGACCTCATTTCTATGTTAGACCATATTCGATACAACCAAAGTCATATCAGGTTCGAAAGGGACCAGTTTCTTAAATAGGCAAAGTTGGCTTTGCAAGACTTCGTGAAAAGTTGGGTGAATCAATTGTTCAACCCACCCGACTTTTTCACCTTTTAGGAAATTCCTCTGATTTCCTATATTGCTTATAGCCTTCATCAAGGGGCTGCTGGGGAACTCCAACTTCTGAATTAGAGGCCCCATCTAAAGGAACTAGATAAATACAAAAACGGGCAACCCGTGCTTTTTTATTCGTGCATAATCAATACAATACTCTTGCACACCTTTCCCCAAATTTTTATGATTAGAATTCCATCCTCTTCCAGAAAATGACTAAGATTGGTCCTCCAGCACATCATCTCACACCCCCAGATGCTCATTGTTGGAGGGAGGCAAATCTTCAAGAGCACGCCACTGGCCCATGGCTGTTTAGACTCCAAATACAAATAGAAGATATATATGGAGAAGGCTTAAACCTATGTTGATTGTGGGTTCCATGATTATCTTATGAGACAAGGGGGTTTTAGTAATAGAGGGAGAAAATGTACACAATGTGCATCATATATTCATACCATACCTTTCTCAATCCAAATCCATGGATTCCCTGAAGGTTTCTTCAGGAGGTCCAAAGGCCCTTTGATTGGGAGAGCACTTTCCCAACACACAATCTTGTTTTGCAATGCCTCGAGCAAAAAATTCCAAAATGTCCAAATGATTTGAGCTCATTTCAGGACAGAAATTCAACCTCAAAAGAGTTTGATTACGAAAGTGGTGGTTCAGGACCACTTTTTGGGTCACCATGCTAGGATCATCATCATCATCATCATTAGAGCCTTTTCCCAACTAATTGGGGTTGGCTACGCAAATCCTGGTCCACTATTCTGCTCTATCAATGGTCATATCCTCAATATGAGGCTACAAGCCCCCATATCTTTTCTTACTACTTCCAACCATGCCCTTTTGGGCCTACCTCTTGCCCTTTTTTAGTCTTCCGCTTGAACTAACTCGCACCTCCTAACACCGTTGTATTGGGTCAGTGTTGCACATGGCCAACCTACCCTCTCACATCTCATCGCCAATTCACAATGCAGAAACACCTTTTGAGACTAATATGGTGGGGGCCTCTCCTTATGCTTGGAACGCCTAGAAAAGGCTTCAACAACCTAGCTATTGAGAGGTATGGAAGGAAGTTAGCATCATGGAAATCTTGTTCTTCACATTTGCCAGAAGAATCTGTCATCATTTTCACTCTCAATAACATATTTACATACTTTAGTACCCCTTGGGCTTTGTGGGTCCAAATCCAGCTTATCTATCCAGAGAAGTATATGACTTATGTCCCTTTTCCCATATTCCTCTTGAGGTGGCCAATAGTTTGATCAATCCAGACTAAGGTTTTTTGGGGAGAAAAATATAAACTTAGCCAACAAAGCAAATGTTTGATAGCAAAGAACAATCTTGACCAGGGTATTGAAGTCTCCATATGGTTAAGCATGCTTCACTCAAATGTGGAACTCATGCTTTACAATTGAGGGAAACTGTCCATAGGCGAAGATCTTTAAGGTCAAATATTGGGGGCAAGGAGATAGGAGGCAAGGTTTTTGAATTGGTCTGCTAAAGTCTCTAGGATGCATGGCCGCGCTTCTCTATGGACTCTAGTTGCAAATGGGGAGTAAAATTTAGGATAAAGAAGAGAATCCTGAAAAAGTGGAAAACATACATAAAGAAATAAAGAAAAGGAAGACCCTCCCCAACTGCCCCTCAAACCAATCCTCTTTGTGAGAATACGGAAATTGGATGTAAAACACCCTTTACAATTACCTCGAATTCATATTAGAAAAACCTATATTTGGGGGAGAAGACGGGTTCAACATTTTCTCCTATGTGCGAAGCATGATTACAGTTTCATTTTAGAGACATGGACCAATGTTCTCCCATTCACAAACAAGAATGTTATATTACTGCACTAAGAATCCTTTTTAGCTTTTTATCAATCCATTTTAGAATCCATATCTCCCAAATCAACCATATGTAACCAAAAAAGAGAAATAACACTTCAGTGCAGGAAACAATTCTTGCTCAATAGAGAGACCCACTAAATAGCAATCTCATTCAAGATAAAGCAAAATGAGAACTTATTACCCAATAGAGAGACCCACTAAAACAAAAATCTCATTCAAGATAAAGAAAAACAAAAAAGTATTCATAGCATTGAACTCCAATAGTTTTTTTTAGAAAGGTTAACTTAAAATTAAAATAGTATACATATACAAAAACCACTATATATCTGGTGTAGGCAGCCCACAAGCTCTTCCTCATAGTACAAAAGAGGTAGGGAAAGGAAAATAACAAATTACATAAAGAATAAACAAAAATTCCTTAAAACAAAAAAGGGGCCATGTCAGTGAACAGAAGAAAGGGGATGCTGCTGGGGAGCACCTTTGGGGGTGGGGAAGAAAGCCAATCTAGCGGTCCTGGAAGCCCAAGTACGAGACGGGGCAAAGGAGAGATAGAGGTAGATAGTAAACGAAGAACTAGAGAGAAGGGGAAGAAGGAGAAGGTTGGAGAGAGGAGAGAAGGAAGAGAGTGAGAATAGAAAGAACATGAGAAGAAAGGACTCTGAAGACAGCACCAATGTCGAAATCCTTGAGGCTTGTGCCTGCGAACCAAATTTTGGGCACGCTTCCTGCTGCTGCTTCTGACCGAGGCAAGAAATTATACCAGAGCACCTCCTTGCGAATTGGGAAAGAGAGTGCAGAGACATACAAAAGAGATGAAGGGAGAAACTTGAAAACTACCTAAGTGGGAAGGGGGGAGAAGATGAGAAAAGTATGAGAAGAAAAAACAGGGGAATAAGAGGAGAGGGTCAAGAGAAAGTAGAGGATAAGTAGGGAAAGAGAATGAGGAAGGAAAGAGTGGGGGTGAGAGACAGCAGAGGCCAAAGGAAAGAAAGTGAATAAAAGGAATGCAAGGAGAGAGAATGCGAAGGAGAGTCGGAAGAATTAATCGAAAAGGGAAAGAGAGACAAGAATGATGCCAGAGTGGGGAGGAGTGGGAAAGAAAGAGGAGAATGAATGAGGTGCAAAAGGGAGAATGAGAGGAGAAGATTTGACAGAAAACGAGAAAAAGGACTGTAAATATCGTTTTATCTTGCTCCTCTGCTTCTTCTTTTTTTCTTTTTCTCTTTTTGTACTTTTCTCTTAGCGAGCCTGTCTGCTATTAAATTGGATTCTCTATGTATGTGTCTGAAAGAAAATGGTGGTAAGGATCTGTAAATGAAAGCAATCTGGTCAAAAATGGATGCGAGGCGCCATGGGGGCTAGCTTAGGTTTGAGGCTCAGAGAATAGTGTTGCTTGAGTCGGCCGCTACTAATATCCAAGCAAATTGATGAGCTACTTGAGATGCTCTCTTTGGGCCTTCAAGTAATGCAAGGACTTCCGCTGTGGTAGAATCTAAGGTACCCAAGTGACCTAAGAAAGAAAGGAGCCTCATTCCCTTGCTTCAACAAAGCACAAAAAGATTCCTTTGAAGTTGGCAAGGGTACCTCCAAAGCCCGAGGGACCAAGATTTCCAAGGGAGAAACCATCACAATTAACTTTAAGAAAGCCAAGGGAAGGAGGATTCCAAGCAGCCCTATAAGAAGGTGTTGTGGGGGGGAGAAGAAAGCAACTCCAATTTGCCCGGAAATCAGATAAGATGAGAGTATTGTAGGAGGGAATAATCTTGGCCCAAAAAGAAATCAATGTCAGCACAGAGTCAAAGAGACGAGAAAGATATCTAGCAGTACCTTGGAAGATTTTTTAGTTCCTTTCTAACCAAATATACCACAATAGAGCCAAGATAGAGATGTGTCATAAAGTTCCACCACTTCTAGGGAAAGGGGGAGAAAATAGAGTGGAGAAGATATGGGGTAGCGAAGCAGGGGTGACCCATTGGATGTCACAAATTTGGAGGAGGGAAGACCACAGGGAAGAGGCCACCTCGATGTGGAGAAAGAGAATATTTTCCTGGTCTTGAAGATAGAGACTGAAACAGTTGGGTAGTAATTGGCCGTGCCCATGAAGTTTGTCTAGGTTTAGGATTTTTCCCTAGAGAAGGATTTAGGTGAACGCTTGGATCTTGAGCAGGACAGGGATGGACCAGAGTATATTGAGGAGGGGAGAGAGATCCAAAGGGGGAAGGAGAGACGAGTAGGAGGAGGAAACATTGTAAACCCCAGCTGGGTTGGAAGCCCATATGATGGAGTCTTCATTGGAAAGAGGTGAGAAGAAAGGGGTGAGCAAAAGGAGCAGGGAGCTGAGGGAGCTAATCTCAGAATTGTTTAGATTTCTCCTGAAGATAGGAGTCCAAACCAATGTTAAATCCTTGTGTTCCAGATAAGTGGCCACATAGGCATCTTGGTCCGTGGCTAGGAGGAGATAGAAGGGAAGAGTAGTCTTAGCGGTTGGTCACCAATCCAAAGATCCTTCCAAAATCTAACTCTAGACACATTCCCTATTTTAAATCTAACGAAGGTCCTAAAGACTGATTTAGAAGAGGATATAGACTTCCACACACCTAAGGCACAGTGGATAAGGGAACAAGGTAGACAACCGTCCTCTCCAATACCATATTTAGCAGTTATGACCTGTTTCTAAAGAAGAGGATGTGGGGATGTGAATCTCGTCAGAATTCATAAGGGTAATATTCTTTATGACTAGGTCACCACACTTTTTGGGGGTACAAATCTTGTTCCAGGCAACAAGGTGTAATTTATGACCCTCAGATTCCCCATTCCGAAAGAAATCCCGCATGAGTTTCTCAAGGCGATTGGCTATAGAGGAAGGAATCTGGAAGAAGGACATCTGGTAAATAGCAATGTTAGCCAACGTCGCTTTCATGAGAGTGATCCTACCTCCAAGGGCCAAGAATCTACCTTTCTAGTTAGCAAGCTTCCAAAAGAACTTTTCTAAAATATTGTCCCAGAAGTGTTTCTTAGGATTTCCTAAACCGAAGGGTAAGCTCAAGTAGAATGAAGGAAGCTGCACAATGACACATCCTAAATGATCAACTAGAATTTCAGGATCTTGGACTCGCACACCCAACATTTTAGTTTTAGACATGTTGACCTTCATCCCCGTGGTGAACACGAAGCATCTGAGTGAGAGCAAATTATCCAGCTGTTAGGGTTCAGCCCCACAGAAAATTAAGGTGTCACCAGCATAAAGAAGATGGGAGATGATCGGGCCATCTCTAGAGGTTTGGAACCCCGTGGGGAGGCCCTGATCAAACAACCTGGAAATGGATCTAGAAAAGAGTTCTCCTATGAAGGTGAACAAGAAAGAGGAGAGGAGGTCTCCCTGTCTACTTAGAGGAGGGAAAGAAGCCAACCGGAGAACCGTTACTAATGATGGAAAAGAAAGGATTGGTTATACAAGCTTCAATCCAAGATCTCCACCTAGGGCCAAATCCCATGCAATTCTGAATTTCATCAAGTAGGCCCTAATCTACTTGATCATAAGCCTTTTCCCTGTCCCTTTAGTTCCTGAGGTAAGCCTAGAGTGAATGGCTTCATGTGTTACAAAGGCACCATCAAGGATCTGCATGTTAGCGACAGAGGCCGATTGCACAGGAGATATGACTTTATACAGCACCTTTTGGAGTCTAGATTCTTAGGACCTTGGAAAGAATTTTGTACGAGTTAAAAAGGCTAATGGGGTGGAAGTCCCTTACTTTTTCAGCCCATTCTACCATAGGAATCAAATAAATAAAGGTATAATTCAGCGCAGAGTTTAGGCAAACTCTGTGGTAAAATTCATTAAAGAAAGCTAAAAAGTCACGGATGAGTTTTACTCAAATTTCCAATTCAACTGCTTGAATCTCCAAAAAAGAACACTGTTGACAGCAATTTTCAATCATTTGATGAATTCTCTGTTGCATTCAATACTTTCATCTTTATTTTTGAAATCACATAAACTCCATTAGAAATATGCGCATTGCATCACTATGTAAAGCAAACAAAAAAAAAATAGAAAAACTCAACTGTTTCCTCCACCTTTTGTGCAGAATTTAAGATAATACAATACCCTCAGAACATTACTGAAAAAGGTGAAGTCATAAATCAGGATGATCGTGATCCATTGGAAAAACTAGAACAAGCAAAAAACATCGCAGAAAAGGGAACGAAACTGTCATGGAAGAAAAATCAGCCATATTAACCAGACCAAAATACCAACAGAGAATAGAGAGGGAAAGAGAGAGAGAGAGAGAGAGAGAGAGAGAGATGCAAATACCTGTTGTTGGGAGGCGACGTAGTCGGGATCATCCGACAGGTCGTGTAGCTCTGCCTCCTGCATCTCTCGCTGTGTATCACAAACGATCGCCAAATAACCAATCTAAAATTTCAATTGCCTTTGGTTTCTTAGAGACGAAGCAAATAGAAGAGAGAGAGGGAAACGGGGGTTCGAGGAGAGAGACTGAAGAAGGCTCAAGGGAAGGAATTTTGTGTACATGATGAGAATTGATTGAGATTTATTAACAATACAAATAGGTTGTTATTTATCAGAAATTTATGGATAGGGGTTAAAGTATATGAAAATTTGAGTAAACTTCATTTGGATAATTTGAATAAGCGCATAGGATATGCATGTTGATGTTGTAAATAGGTTCATCTAAAAACAATTGTACCTAACAATCTAAATGTTTTATAATTATTATTTTTAGTTCTCACTTTATTTTTTTCATATTTATGATCTCCATGTTAAAAATCATATATTCTCTAAAAATTAGGATTAAATTATATTAAACTATAAATTTATTGTTGTGCCCTCATTTATAGAAACCATGTCCTTTGCTTAAAACTTATCTTGACATACTTTCCTTCTTTTTATTTTTATTTTTTTATAATTATCAATAATTTTATTAATCAAACAAGGATTAAAATACAATAAATGTTGGTACGTTTGTGTGGCCATGGGGCCTTTAAACATGTCATTTTTCTCTCTTTTATAATTTAATGCTTATCACTAAAATGGCTTCTTAGAGAGAGAATGTGTCGTTATCTAATGGATAGAAAATAATCACCCACCTCCCAGGATTTTAGAAACTCAAACGAACTTTGGAGAACGACCTCCTTTCATCCCTCTTTAATAAGGGTTTCAAGGCCATGGAGATGTAGACCATGGAATCAATTTTGAGTTCTCATTGTTCTGGGAAAGGGCCTGATCTTTGCGATCCCAAGTCTCGCGATACCGCCAGTATTCTTAAGAGAGGAGTCCATCTCTTCCCTCAAGATTTCAACAATGGTATCAGAGCGAAGTTGCTCTAAATTTTCTATTCTCAATTTTAGCTCTCTACCACTGTCGCCTGAGCTGTGAGTCACAATTGCCTGAGTCGTAATTTTTCTATTGTGTGTCACAATTGCCTGAGTCGTAATTTTTTCCATTATTGACGATTTTTGGTGCACGGTACTTTACTACCCCTATCTTGACACTCAGACATATTGGATGATAACGTTATTGATAATTTAACAACCTTGACGCTCTTGTTGATAAAGTTATTGATTCATTGTTCTTGATTCATTTATATCTTCTTCTTTTTTTACATAATCCTCTACTCTAATTCACCTTCTTACCTATGTGATTCATATATATCTTATTGATTCATTATTCTTGATTTACATATATCTTATTGATAAAAATTATTGACGCTCTACTCTAATTCATTTGTTTGCCTACATGATTCATATATATCTTATTGATCCATTGTTCTTGATTCATATATATCTTATTGATAAAAATTATTGACGCTCATACATATATAGCCATCGTATCTGACTGATTCACTGTTCCCATATGTATCAAGTCAATGACTAATAGGTAGGAGATCTCGTATATATCTGGACAGATACCTACCTCTTGCAGTGAATTAATATTTACCTAAGCAGAAGTTCACCATTTTTTTTCTTTGCCAAGCCCTTTTGAATGTTTTTTTTTTTTCTTTTCCATTGAATATCATAATGATATTCACTGCACTTTAGTAAATTTCAGTGAATTTCAGGGTTTTTCTTTTTTGTTGTTTAACTTATTGCGCAAAACAGTTCACTCAAGTTTTTCCCTGGAAACCTCGTGCACTTAGTAGGCACACACCTTAACCACTCAGCCAAAGTGAAGCGGTAATTATCTCTCTAATTTTGACGGTCATAAATAAATAAATAAAAATTGCCACTGTAATTTTATGTTGCTGAAATTTTAGAGACAGAGATATAACTACCGCTGAAAATCAGTGTCTTAAATAAAATAAAAAAATTTTGAACTAGCAAGTAGGTCCGTGCTTTTGCAATATAAAAAAGGGACTCTTTGAATTTTTAGTAGTACTGTAATTTTAAAGATAACTATAGAGCTATTGTTCGAATATTTTAGAAAGTCAAAACTCTTGATATTTTTTGAGGCACGGAATTGTTGCTGGAATTTTAGAGAGAGCGAGAGACAAAGACACATGTAACTGCAGCCAATAATTTATTTTATTTTTGCTATTTTATATATATATATATATATATATATATATATATATGCTTCAACTAGGATTTAAGGATATTTCTATATATTCTATTTGCATAATAATTGTCATTGTTAAGCATAATTATCATATTCTTTGGTCTCTTTAAGTGAGAAATTTTTATGATCTTGATTTCGTGAACGCAAATATTTGTGATTCTATTATGTCATATTTTTGTTGAAAAATATTAAATATTATTGAAGACTCTCTCTCTCTAGAGCTAAAACATATATTTATGAAAATTAGTCTTATACAAGATTTAAGATAAACTAATTGTTGCCTTACTTTATTGATTTTTTGTTGCATCACAGCAGTGCGAACATAAACTGTTCGAGAAAATTTTTCTTTGAGGTTGCAGCTCACTGAGAGTCGGCAAACTTATTGATTTAGCTAGCAGACAACACTTTCTTAAACATAATTAAAATTTTGAACTTTTAGGTATTGTCTAAAAAATTCAAAATGACATCTAGGCTAGTCATGTCAGAACTATCCAAACTTGAAAAAACTCAAAAGGACCAATTTTTTTATGTGGAAAGAAAAATTAGATATATTCTTTTCTAAGATATGGTAGACTATGTCCTAGAAACGGAACCACCAGTTTTAGAGTCTAATGCCAATGGTCAAGCCAGAAAGTGACTTGAAAATAGTTAGAAGATGACAAAGTAGCTAGGACTACTATGTTGAGCTTTATGGAAGATGATTTGATTAGAGTCTTTGAGGATCACACCACAACTCAAAATATGATAGGTGTCCTACCTGAAAAGTATGAGACCACTTCTGAAACCCACGTGCAATTGTTATTAGGAAACTACAATTCTTGTAGAATGAAAGAATCAGACTCAGTGACCAAACATGTCAATAAAATGATAGTGCTCGCCAAGGACCTTACTGCAGCCCGAAATCCAGTCCCCCATTGCATGCAAGTGTCGATCGTCCTTAACAGTCTCCCTCCATCTTGAGAGTCTATTGTAATTGCATTTAACCATTATGTATAAGGGATCACTATGTTAAATCTTCTCATGCATCTCAGTATTGAAGCTGAGAGAAGAATGAGGAAGAAGTCAAATGAGCTCCACTTTGCCCAAAGTTCATCTTCTCTGATCCTCAATAAACCTTTCAATAATCAAAAAAATAATAAATATAAGGGAAAAGGGAGAAATTTAAAAATCAAAATAGTAAGGTTGAGAAAACTTGTTTTTATTGTAATGAAATTGGGCACATCAAGTTAATTATTTTAAGCTGGAAAATAAAAATAGGAACCAGAATAACAACCCTGTTCGAAATAATCAAAATAAAAGAAATGACTTGATTTGCATAGTCCTAGAATCAATAGTTGCCACCCATGACCTGAGAAATTGGTGGGTCGACTCAGCCTCCACCCGACATGTCTTGAGGATGGATTTACAGAATTAAAGGATATTGCAGCTGGTAATCAGCGGATTTACATAGGAAAAGACACCTATTGCGATGTACTAGATGTCGGTACTTTCACGCTGTGTTTACCAGGAGGAACAAATCTCTTATTGACTGATACATTGTATGCACCCAATATGAGACGCAATTTGATTTATGTCCCTAGGCTAGAAGACAAGGGTTATGAAATAAGGTTCAGGTCTGGTCGAGTTACCATTGGAAAACATTATAGAGCATTGGTGTACGGTATTAAAATTGACAATTTGTACCGATTGAATATTAATAAAAGGTCATCTCTTTCTGGTTATTTTGACGCATCTTTTGATGCTTATGTATGTATGGATGATCCATATATATGGCATTTAAAATTAAGACATATAAATAAAGACAAAATGAATCAAATAGTTAAAAGAGGCTCCCCGATTTAGGAGAAATTG
This sequence comes from Amborella trichopoda, assembly GCF_000471905.2. The sequence goes on along the minus strand of NW_006499997.1, from coordinate 1,322,576 downwards.
TGTTCAAAACATGCGAGCCATGTATTTCTGGTAAATTAACTAAGAGGCATTTCCCTAAAGGAAAAAGATCTAGTGAACTACTTAGTATTATTCACTTTGATATATGTGGCCCATTAAATATGAAAACACATAGAGGTATGGAATATTTCATAACATTTATAGATGGTTATTCACGTTGTGGATATGTATACCTAATTAGTAAGAAATCAGATGCATTAGAAACATTTAAAGAATATAAAGCTGAGGTAGAAAATCAGTTAGGTAGACATATTAAAATTCTTTGAACAGATAAGAGAGTTGGAATATTGCTCCACCTTATTTACCAAATTTTGTAAGGAACATGGTATAATTCACCAAACAACTATGCCATATACACCACAACAAAATGGTGTAGTTGAAAGAAGAAACATAACTCTAATGGATATGGTTAGGTCTATGATGAGCCATTCAAATTTATCACCTCATTTTTGGGGTGAGGCTCTCAACACTACAATGTATATTATTAATCATGTCCCAACTAAATCTATAGACTTGACCCCATATGAATTATTGACAGGTTCGAAACCTGACCTTACTATCTTGAAAGTTTGGGGTTCTTGGGCACATGTGCTTATACCACCACAAAATAGAGATAAATTACAAAATAAAACTATAAAATGCTCTTTTATAGGCTATTCAAAAAATTTAAAGGGGTATAGATTATATAACCATGATACTAGATTATTAATAGAGAGTCGTAATGTTATTTCTTAGAAAATATAGATGATGAAAATATTTTAAATAAGCATGTTGACTTACATGAAATTGATAAAGATAAGAGTATGGAAAACCCTGTTTCTCAGACTCCCTCTACATTTAGTGAGAATGATTCAATTGAATCAAGTATACCTGACAAACCTAAAAGAACTAGAGCCCCACCAACGACTTTAGAAGAAAATTTATGAATGAAAATAATTATTCTTCTATGAGTGAGGATACAATAGATGACCCTCGAAGCTACAATGAAGCTATTAGCTCACATGACTTTGCCTAATGGACTCAAGCTATGGATGATGAACTTGATTCTATTGAAAGAAATCAAGTTTGGGAGTTGGTTGACCTCCCTAAAGATAGAAAAGTCATTGGTTGACCTCCTTAAAGATAGAAAAACTACTGGTTGCAAATGGGTCCTAAAGAAAAAGTTTAATGCAAATGAATCCATTGATAAATATAAGGCTAGGTTGGTAGCTAAATGATTTACCCAAAGGGAGGGTATATATTATGTAGAGACTTATTCTCTAGTAGCAAAATTTTCATCTATTAGGATCATCTTGTCATTAGTTGTATATTATGATCTAGAATTATTTCAGATGGATGTCAAAACAACTTTCTTAATTTGAGAATTAAAAGGACATATATAAATGAAACAACCAGAAGGATATGTAATTAAAGGCCAAAAAGACAAAGTATACAAACTTAAGAAATCTTTATATGGTCTAAAACAATCTTCTAGGCAATGATACTTTACTTTTCATAATGTAATCACTGAAATTGGTTATATAGCCAATAGGTTAGACCATTGTGTATATGTCTGGAATAGTGGGAACAATTTTGTTACATTGTCACTATATGTGGATGATATTTTGATAGCCGGTAATGATATTGGCATGATTAACTATACCAAATCATGGCTAAGTTCCCATTTTGAGATGAAAAATATGAGAGAAGCCTCATATGTATTGGGCATTAAGATAACAAGAGATCGAAGTTCAAGACTTCTATGTTTATCTCAATAAAATTATTTAAAAAGTATTTTAAAGAAATTTAAGATGGAAAATTGTTAGCCCATAGATACACCAGTTTATAAAGGCTTGAAATTATCAAAGAAAATGTATCCATTAAATGATAATGATAAAGCTAAAATGGAAAGAATTCCATATGCTTAAACTGTATGATGCATAAATTATATTATGTTATGTACAAGACCTAATTTGAATCATGCATATAGTTTTGTAAGTAAATTTCGGACTAATCTTGGGATGACTCATTGGCAAGTCGTAAAAATGATACTTAGGTATATTAAAAAAACTAAAACTTACACGTTTTGCTTCCAAGTTGACAACTTAGAGGTTACTGGGTACTCTGATGCAGATTTTGTAAGAGACTTAGATGATAGAAAATCAACCTCAGGATTTAAAGTCCTTTTTGGAGGTGGATCTATTTCTTAGTCTAGCAAGAAACAAAGTTGTATAGCTCGGTATACTATGGAAGCCGAGTATATTACTTGTAGCATTGTCGCAACTTATGCCGTCTGGATTAAATGCTTCATAAATTATTTGAAGCTGGACATAGCTGGCAGACCTGTTAAAATTTGTTGTGATAATCAGGCTGCTATTTCATCAATAGAAATTGAGCTTATAGTTCCGAGGGTAAGCTCATTAAAATTAGTTATCATTATATTTATGATATTATTGGAAAGAATGAAATAACTGTAAGTTATTTACTATCTTCAGATATAATTGCAGACCTTTTAACAAAGGGCTTAAGTGCAGAAACATTATCAAAGCATGTAGCTTTGATGAGACTTAGAAATATTTAAATCTAGAACTCATAAATTGGATCTTTTTTATTTGATATCTTGGTCATGTGAGGAAAAGCCACATTAGCGAGAGAAACCCCATGACATAACTTTGGATATTTTTTGTTATGAGATGTATAACCGCACTAGCGTGAAAAACCTCATGACAAAAATATGCGCATAAATGTTAAATTCATTAAGTGGTAAAGAATTTATGATATTTCAATATATCTGGCTCTCATGGCCAAGTGGGAGATGTTGGTACGTGTGTATGTGGCCATGGGACCTTTAAACGTGTCATTTTTTTCTCTCTTATAATTTAATGCTTATCATTAAAATAGGGAGGCTTCTTAGAGAGAGAAAGTATCGTCATCTAACGGGCAGAAAATAACCACCCACCTCCCAAGATTACAGGGTCATGTTTTTCAGACATTTCAGGAACTCAGCCGAACGTTAGAGAATAACCTCATTTCATCCCTCTTTAAGAAGGGTTTCATGGCCATGTAGATGAAGACCACATAATCAATTTTGAGTTCTCATGGTTCAGGGAAAGGGCCTGATCTCTACGATCCCAAGTCTCGTGACACCGCCAATAATCCTGGGAGAGGGGTCCATCTCTTCCCTCAAGATTTCAATAATAAAAAGGATAACACATCCGAAATAAAAAGCTCATGCATGACCCCCCTCGAATCAGCTCTATCATTTCCCTCTCTGTAAACATATTGGAACGTGACCGTCATTACTCGAATTAAATCCATAATTTCCATCCATTTTGATCTCAGCTTCCAAGGTGGTCTAGAGACACTACTGCATCAATTTATCATATTCAATGAGTCACATTCAATGACACAACACTCCTATATCCCTCGATCTCCGATGATTTACACCCCTTGCAACACAACAAGTAGCTCCGCCTCATTTGCCATTGTAACACTATCAGGCCCAGCAAAAGAAAAAATGCACTCACCACAATGATTTCTCAACACCCCCCCAACACCTGCGGGCCCCGAATTCCCTAAGGACCTACCATCACAATTTAGCTTCACACTACCCAATACTAGCGATATCCACCTCCCCTTACGTCGCACCTTCAGCACCTTTTTGTATCATCAAACTCGTAACAGATCCACCTCAGATACCCAAAACCTTCCTTTGGCACACAGAACCAACTCCAAAGTGTATCCATTATTCTTTTCTTAACAATGTCCCTCTTTATAATGCGCCCCTCAAACACCCTCCTAATTCTTTCCAACCAAACTTCCCAAAAAATCGCTACCCTTCTATCTGAAAAATCAAATTTCCCACCATTGGCAAACCAACACAAGACAAGAAGTCAATAATGGTTGTATGGTTTTGGGGTAACATACCAGCTATACCCAATTTATTTAGAAACCAACACCAAATATCGTGTGTAAAAACACAATGCAAGAATAAGTGGTCACCATTCTCATCACTCCCCTCATAATGTTGGTGGAATAAGACCAATAGGCTTGAAATGCAATCTTTTAAAAAAAAATTCCATTGTATTAAAGCGCAAGGGTCTAAATGTATGAATATCTCAATATAAAACCATAATATATATATCCCAGCGTACAAACATGGTTTATACACATTTGAATAATAAAATTCAACCTTAATAGGTCCCTTA
>NW_006499997.1:1274222-1318351 GCF_000471905.2 Amborella trichopoda | reverse complement strand
TTGCACGACTTGCACTCACAATTCTTTATTATATCAAAATTAAATGATAGTTTCATCTTCATTCTTTATCCTCATAATATATCATACACATCATACACTTGATCATAGTAATTCAATAAGATTTCAATTCGCATAAACAATAATGCATAGCATTAAAGCTCATACCGCAAGATAAAAATAAAATAAAATAATCTCAATATTCATACAACATACTCAACTTAATCAATCATTAATCCATTTAATAACTGTAAATACATCAAATGAATATGCAAACATACATGGGGAAACTATGGTTCGAACCCCTTGTGCCCGGGCCACGAAAGGGTGATAATAATGACTCAAGGAGATCAATTCAATAGAAAACAAATGATCTCATTTATTTCACTTAATGGGGATCAAATCAATAGAGAGACGTGTATCAAAATAGCCCTTCAAAGTTTGAGAGAGATACTACACAAAATACAGAAGTTATGTTGAAACTGCACCATGTGGTCCGTAAAGAGACTACACATACTTTTCAACATTAAAAAAGGAACTCAATGGACTATTTCTTATGCTCAAATATGATGAAATAAACATCTTATTAGTTGTATATTCTCAGTAAAAAATTCCAAAAAAATAAGATGAAACTACTCAATATCAATGGAGTAAGCAAGCTAGTCTACGCATACTATGTGTATGGACTACACTATTGCTTTAAGACTCTTCAAATATCAAATTGTTATGACCAAAAGTGAAAAAAACTACTGTAAATTAAGATATACAGCAGGCTTTGATAATCGATATGAGGTAGGAATTAAAAATATGAGAAGAAAAATCAATACCTTAATGAAGTAATGGTATGTGCTTGATTACATAAATGATGGACAACTCCATGTAAGGGTTTCAAATGAAAGCTTAAGAAAGAAGATAGTCTCATAAGTGACCACATTTTTGTCAAGTGCTCTCTCTCTCTCTCTCTCTCTCTCTCTCTCTCTCTTTGAAGTGAATACTCAAGTTAAGGTAATAATTGATCACATAAGTTACTTTTATACTTAGATCATAAAGATGGATTTGATCTTGATCATTGATGCCTTAGATCAATGGCACATGGGAGGCTTTTATCCAAGCCACTCATCCATATCTTATCACCAAGATCAATGGATAAGCTTTTGACACTTTTCACTCCTCAAAATCTCGGTTTATAGTCATTTTACCTTAAAGCGCTTAGCTCCATGTTTTATTTCCCATTAAGTCCAAATTCATGTTTACACTTATGCCCGTGGTTTTTAAATAATTTGTGAGAGTTAATAAAATACAAGGACATGGACATAAAGATAATATGGGACATCTACACAATGTGAATAAAATTTCTTATGACACCACCAATAGGATTTTAACAACACTAAAGTTTCACATGGGTCAAACCCATAAGGTGGTGCCACATAAGATATACTCACATGCTACAAAATCATATGTGGATAATAATATGAATTAAACTAATTTTCAAAATCTCATGACTTCACACATGCTAAAAATGATACATATGAGCAAAAAAAAAACATGTGACTTAAATCAAACTTAAGTCATAATAATATATAACCCTTTAAATAACAAGATAATCATGTTATAACATAATACCAACAAAAGAATTAATGACAAATAGGTCCCCACATGGATATGATGTCAGCATGATGTCATCCACAAGTGGGGAGGTGGGGGTGCCACGTGGCATCCTTATGGCCACTTGGGATCCATGTGGCATCCTGTGTTATTTACGTCAAACAAATTTGAAAATCACTTTTTTATTGTTTAAAAAATTTGAAAAATTCTCCAAAAATTCTCTAAATGATTTCTCAACATTATTACACAATTTTTCATCAATATAAAATCTTTTCACATGAATTTTAGATTAATTTGGGCTAAAGATAAATGAGGTCTCTGGACTTATAACACTAGTCGGAGTCTTCCATTGGGCTAACCCGAATGACATTCCACCGGTTTCTCAAGTCGACCCAATGGACCTATGCTCCATAGTCTATGGAACAGACACATAGTTGGTCGCATCAAAGTCGTTGAGCCAGAGCTTCCCGTCATCGGGGGGTTCAATGGATTACTGATGCACCACCGTGAGACATATTCCTACTCAAATACATGGGTCCTCTCAAAGCACATGTGCACTAACTCTTCTAAGTTAGATAATTCTATAGAAGAGTGGCTTCCCCATACGATTGTGGGTGTACATGCCATGTAACCATCTCGTGTCAGGATACGTGTTCATGTCCCATGAGCCGACCATTTCATACAGGGCGAATACTTTTTTAAATACTCGGGTTCTATTATTCTCGATTGGACTCTCCAAGCCCTGGCTTATTACAGCAACTATGAGGTATTCTAATTAATATATTCTTGACTGAGAAGTGACCCTCACACCTCCCCGAGAGTTCACACTCTCAAAACGTATACTCTCAATGCCTCAATTGCTCGAGGTATACAACTATGAAGTATTCTAATCAATATATTCCTGACTGGGAGGTGACCCTCACACCTCCCCGAGAGTTCACAATCTTAAAACGTATATTTTCAATTCCTCAAATACTTGAGGTATATGAATCTGAGCCCCAGTACATTAAGCACCCAGATTCAATCTCTCTCTAACTCCTATTGAGCATAAGACTATTGGCTTTAAGCCCTTGAAATGCCACATAGCCAACACATATAGCATACAGATAGTTGTGATAATTCTCTCTCTCCGGATTAACTTATCCACCGTCAAGCACTTATCATGGAACAAAACCCACAAAAATACTTTGACCTTTTGTGGAACCTTCCATGACCAGATTTGACATAGTGAGCCTCTATTACACCTAATCCTATTATGGAACAACAAATTGTATGCGGATTTCACAAAAAATATCTTGTCACTTTCAGCTTCCCACACCAATTCATCATGAAAGTCTTGATTTAATTTAACCTTATCCAACATTTTCGGCAACTCAGTCATTTGCACAATGAAATTATAGCTCACTCTATTGTAAACACATATTGTATCCCAGATCCCTCTATCCCTGCAAAACATCTCACTCACTTTAGCCATAGGGTTAGTAGATGCATTAAAAATCAGAGGAAAAGAGTACCTCAAGGGCACCACCCCAATCCATTTCCCATGCCAAAATGGAGCTTTAAACCATCCCCCACCTCCCATCTAGAGCATGTTATCATAAAAGTTCTATTTTGCATAACTCCTTTCTAGATCCACGATTGTGCGCAAGACACCCTACTACTTTCTAACCACATATTATGTCTATCTTCACTATATTTCTCCTTGATAATATTTTTTCATAAGGCATCTACCTCGTCCATTGATCTCCACCGCCACTTAGCCAGGAAAGAATAATTGGCATATTTTAACTTTCTAACTCCTAATCCCCTCTCAGAACCAAGTGTGCAAACTCTTTCCCAACTCACCAGATGATATCTATTCCCAAATTCTCTTGAACCCCACAAACAATTTCTCATTAACATTTCGATACCCTTTAAAACCAAAGAGGGCATCATTAGCAACAACATTTGAAAAACTGGCAAGTTAGATAGAGAGGATTTAATACCACCAAGAGACAAGTTTTTTTATTTCCATAGGTCCAATTTAGAGTGCATCCTTTCTATCACAAGGTCCCATACCGATCTCATATCTGAAATAGGTAGTATCAAGTGCTTCACAAGGAACACCTCCACTTTACACCCCCAGATATTAGCTAACCGATCCACCATCTCATCTCCACAAGCCATACAAATAATTGAGGTCTTTGCAAAATTTACCTTTAGACCAAGACCCAATTTGCAGCATAAAAGCATCTGTCTAATATTCAAAATTTTCTCCTCACAGACATCGCTAAAGAGTAAAGTATCATCAGCATACTGAAGGTGTGAAATCTTGAGATTGTTAAGTAAAACTTGAAACCCATTAAATCTACCCTGCTCACAACATTACCAATACTACAGCTGAAAGCCTCCCCCCTTATTGTAAAAAGGAATGGGGTCCTTGTCTCAACCCCCTTGTAGCCCAAAAGAACCATTTAGAGCTTCCACCAACTAGAATGGAGAAGTGAGAACTCGATAAACATCCCCTCATTCAACGACACCAATTATCCCTAAAACCCGTACAACGTATACCGTCTAGAAGCACATCCCAATCCACTCGATCATACACCTTTTCCAAATCCAATTTAAGCAAAACACTTGAATCACTTGAAAGACTTATCGAGTGGATACATTCCTGAGCAAAAGAACCCCATCTATGATTATCCGTCCCTGAATAAATGCAGATTGGGGTCCCATAATAACCTTATTCGACACTCTTCTTTCTGCTAATAACTTTGCAATTATCTTATACATGCATGTTAATAGACTAATTGGGCGAATATCCGATATTCTTGACATAGAACCACTTTTCGGGATAAGTGCCACATAGGTTGAATTAATTTCTTTGCTCAAAACTAATTTATCTAGAAATTCGTTGAGCATCATCAATAAATCAAACTTCATCTCTGCCCAAAACGGTTGAATTTTTTTTAAGTCGAATCCATCTGGACCGGGGGCCTTATCCCCAAGCAAAGCAAAAACCACAAATTTAACCTCCTCTTTCATTGCCCAACCTTCCAAAGAACTCACCTCATTAATTGTTAACCTTTGAAAATTCAGCCCATGAAGCGTAGGAAGAAAAGACATCTCCTTTGTAAATAATTGTTGAAAGTGATTGACAAATTTCATTTCCCAAGCCACTCTATCCCCTTCCATGACCCCCTCAAAGCACACTCCAAATAAATCATTTTGCCAGCTCCTTGAATTTGCAATTGCATAAAAGTATTTTGTATTTAAGCCCCCTTCTCTCAACCACTTCACCCTTGATCTCTGACACCAGTAGATTTATTCTGCTCTCAAAATTTCACAGAGAGAGCTAAGAAGTTTTTCCTTCTCCTCTCGAAGCATATATGTGAACATCCCTCCATCCTAAATCTGAGCTTCTATAGCCTCCAAATCCAACAAATTTTGTTGTATCCTTTGCTTTATCTGAAATTTAGTTTCTTTCTTCCATTGATATGTTTAATACTTATCAACTTCTTATGCACCCCCTCCCAAGACAATCGAATTTTGCCAAGTATTTTTCATGATGTCCACTACATCTTTGTCCTCTAGCCACACAAAGTCAAACTGAAATGATCTTGGACCAAATCGATTATTTTATGTATGTAGGCACAAGGGGACATGATTCGACGGCAGTTTAGTGAAAGCCACAATTTGTGCTAATGAAAATAGCTGCTCCCAATCATTAGAAATCAAAAAGCGATCAATCTTACTTTAAATAAGATAATTGACACTATTATTAGACCAAGTATAATGCACATCAATAATAGGCAAATTAATAAATTGATGCCTCGAAATGAATTGATTGAAGAGTCTCACAAATTGGTTAAGAGGAGTAACATATGATAGTTTTGCAGGCCATCGAATCATATTAAAGTCACCACCGTTACAAACTGGAAAATTCACAATATGTAATTACATTAGATAAAGAAGTTAGAAAATATTCTTTCAATTCATTTGCATTTGGGCCATAGACATTGCAACACACCCATATAAAACCATCCACAATCCCCTCCAAAATCACCAAGCAAATTCTATTAGAAAAAAAAGAGTTGTAACAATTTTAAACAAGTTGGGTCTCATGAGGACCACAAGCACCCAAACACACCTATTGAATAAAAACCAGCAAAAGCCACCGACCATACTCCCCAGATTTCCCTAACTGACTTACCTGTCGGTCTTGGTAGTTTTGTTTCCTACAACAACAAAACATCAGGCTTTAAGGACCTGACCAAAAGCAGGACTTCTCGTTTTTTCGTTGCCCCTCTAAGACCTCGAGCATTCCAACTACACACCTTCATTAAACTGTGAGCAAGAGTAATTCTTGATTAGACCATGGCCATCATCAGAGCTTGAAGAAGAAGTGCTTGAATTTTCAATCAGAATTGCCTCCTTGCCTCGTAAATCATCTACAACAACTGTCTTCTTTGGTTGTGGTTCACGTCTGGCCACAAGCCGGAGTGAGAACCTAATAGGAGTTGCCAGCACCCATCCTACTCCATTGTCATCATCGTTCACACCAAAGGCAGTATTGTCAATCACCACACCATCACTCTTCTTCTTACTCTTCTGAGCTGACTTCACCCTGTATTTACTCACTTCCAGCACCTTAGCAATAGGTACATTTAGTCCCATATCTATGTCATCAAACATAATCGCAATTTTAGTCGGTTGATCCACTATATTCCCACTTGGATCATCTTGTTCCTTCTCCTCGTCTTTCCCAATCACAACCTTTGTTGTATTATCGTCAACACCCTCACCGTCCACAATCTCACCCTCCTCCCTTGTTTCATTACCAACATCGTTCGACAACACTGCCACTGCACCAGCATTAACAATAGCTAGTTCTTCATTACCTGGCACATAACCAAACCGCACCCCCATTTGAGCCTCCCGATTCTCCGCTACGACACCCATATTCATAAACCCCCCCAATATGAACCACCCCTCCATCCAGAAATAGTGGCCCAACTAGTATACCTTGCCCTTCCATCTTCCCTATGGCAATGGCTAAGATAGGTGGAGGTGCAATCTCCTCTTCTAAATCACCAACAACCACTCCTGAGGATGTTGTGAAGGACTCAACCAGAAGCATCTGAATTGGGGCTACATTCGCTCCAAGCCCTTCATCAATCACCACAATTAATAACCCCTGCTCCTCAGCCGGAACCCTCAGCAATCTTATCACTCTGCTATGTGTTGCCCTACAAAATGGCAAAAACCTGTGATCCATTACTCTCCACCAGGCAGCCATAAGAGACAAGGCAATTGTCTTGTTTAATGTAAATAAGAACAACATAATCGTAAGGTTATCTTCAAGTGAGCAGGCCTTCGGTCTATACCTTGAATGACCAACCTCCACCACTCTCAATTCCTTTCCTTTTATCCCATTCAAGCCTAGGGAAATACTCCAACTGCCCTTATTAACCGACGAGCATTCTTCTCTCCCAAGAGTTACTTTTTTTATAGGTACCAACAAATCTCCTACACAAATCTCGATGCTACCATTCGACTGACAAATCTCTTTTCCCAAGTCACCCATCATCATAGCAAGCTTGTCATTGTCATGCAAGGGGATATTTCCAAAATCAGCCTTTCTATTTTGGCTAGTGGATCCCACCTCAACCCTTGAATATTGTACTTGGTCAACCTTTTTCAAATTCAGGAAACCATCACCCAAAAGAATCTGCTTATTTTTAGAAACCCAAATTTTTTAATTTGGAAACTGATTGAATAGGCTCCCTTCCATCCACAATTCCGTTGCCACATTCGACACGTGTGCTATCGTAACTCCTTCTAAGATTGTACACCGACGCCATGGCCCTCTGCAACTTTTCTCTAGATACTTCTTGAGCGATGGATTTCCCCTTATCATTTCTCCGTGCTTTTTTAACAACAGCCTTCCATTCTGCTTCTACTTCCTCCCTCGCCATTGTATCATGCCCCCCTGAGCATTGTTTGTCAACATGAACGGTTGCCTTTTTCACTCCTTCAATATGGACTCAGATTAAAAAATCCTCACCTTGAACAAAAATTCTAATAGCATTAAGCTTTGATGAAAGTGAGTTTCTCTTAATCCTCATCTAGATAAAAGACATATCATCTCTATTGAGACCCATCCAATATATGCTAACAAACTCACCACACAAATTTTTGAGTTTATGAAAGACATTAAAAGTCCAAGCATGCAACGGAAAACCATATAATATAATCCAACAGAAATCTTTACAAATCAAAGAAGAATGAACCAATGGACTCCAGACTCTGATAGTTCGCACCCGTCGTATTGGATTTTGCTTTGCTTTTTAAATAACATCAGAAGAAGCTAGAAAAAAAATGCAACGATTGTCTTACATCTTTTTAACCACCGGTTCATACAACAAGCTTGAAGCCCTTTTGGTCAAGTTTCCCGGGCCCAACAAGTCATTTGATGGCGTTGAAAAAGATCCTACCACCATCATAGATGCTCTTTTCCAACTTTAAAGGATGTCATCTTTTTCTAAAACGATGGAAAGAGTATCTTACAAATACCCATCTTCATCATCTCCATCACTATCTCCTCCACCCGATCTCTCCATTCCAACTCAAATTACACTCAAAATTTTGTCTAGGATTTTTATAGATTTAGGATGTAAAATACATTGGAAATATCTTATTTGACTGTCTGATTCTTAGGCATGTTTTGAAAACACAAGTACAAAATCCCCTCCCTCTTGAATTAAAGGGGAAAAGGCCTATACCCTTCCCCCTCTCTAAAATTCCAATTGCATATGACCTTTGGGATACGTGGAAAGTCTATGGACCCCTCCAAATTAAAACAAAATAACACTTCATCAGCTCATTACCTTTCATCATCCAAATTAAAACATTTAACCTTACTCTTTTGCTTTTCTTTTTTTCCAATGACCCGATTATATAAATCAAATTTGATATGCCTCTTTAAGCCTAACAAGTAGGTTCACAAGATAAAAGAGAGAGATGGGCATTCAAGGGAGGTAGAGAGAGATAGAAAAAAAGAGGTTCACTGGTGACAAAGAGAGGGAAAGAAATGGGGGGCTTTCCAAGGCTCCAAGGAAGAGGACATTAGAAAAAATAAAAAGAAAAATGTGTCAAAGTACCTATGAGATAATGTCAATTTAACATTTTTACCATAGTGTTTGATTTTATGTCAAAATACACATGAAAAGACCCACAATTATGAGTTGGAATAGTTACAATTATAAAATGTTAAATATGCATCTCTAATGGGTTATTTTGATCAATTTTTTAATAAAATAAATAAATTTTATAATTTAGACAATAAAAAAAATTAAATAAAGGATTATACGGAATTTTCTTTCAACTTTCAAGTGGATCGGGGTTGATTTGGGATTAGGATATTAGAGAGGGGGTATGTGTCTTTTTCTTGAATTAAAGTAGGTGTACTTGTAGATATCCCATTTTGAAATTGGCTTCTTGAGGCGCTAAACCTTAGGGACTACCACAACCTAGTAAACCTAGTTGCTTTTTTAGACATAAGACCTAAACTTTAGACTTATTTAAGAACTAAATTACAAAAACAACCCAGACACTGATCTGATAACCCAAAATCTGAAACCGATATCCAAAAGTCTTAGCCCTATCCTTAAAAGTCATCCAAATTGGGCCAATTGTAGGTCAAGAGCTTCTGTTCAAGAATCGTCTTAATCCAACTTACGGTTTGAAAGATATGGCCCAGACAAGATTGTTTGCCATAAATTCCATTCAGGTCTAGAAATAAGGAGCGTAGTGTTTATTCCATAAACCCTAAACGTCACGAGATGCGACTGGTTAGGTGCCTCGATCTCGCCCTCACCCTCTGGGTCGAGATGACCTGGTAGCATGGTTTTGGGTTTGAGATGGACTCAGGATCTGATATCGCTCTCTCGGGAACGGCATAAGGAGGACGCGGACAAGAATATCAACTGGTGAGAGAGGAATTGGGTCATGAAGTGGGACTTACCTTACGTGGGTTCGTAATACACTCGAGTTGGCTTAGATGGGCGCCTTTTTAGATCACGTGGAAGGCCCCCAGGTTTATAGCCGGTTCGGAATCGCTCCCTTTAACTGTTTCTTCAATGCAAACACATACACACACACATTAGAATACAGGCAAATGGGTCAAAAGACCCCACCTTGTCTTTGAATGCATGCACACGAGCGTATACATTCAAGGGGATAATGAAGGGACAATGCCATTAGGTCCATGTCAGTTGGACAACCTTCCGGCGTCCTCTTAACAAGAGATTCACGACATTTTTTCTTAATGAATTATGAGAGCAAAAGGGGGTGAGATGAAGAAAATGAGGGTGAGGCAAAGAAAGACAGAGGAAGAAAATAATAAAATAAAGGAACAATGATCAGTTTAGCTTTCACCTGATTCTTCAAAAAGAGAGAGAAGAAAGTAGAGATAGAAAAGAGAAATGACGGGCCAGTATGTCTTTCAACTAATCCTTTAGAGAGAAAGTAAAGAGAAATAAAGAGAGACGGCTGGTTTGTTTTTCACCTAGATCCTTCAAAGAAAAAGATAATAACATAAACAAGAAAGTTAAGAGAGAAGAGAGAATGAGAAGAGAGAAAGAGAGGAAAGACATAGACAATGGCTTAACTGCTCTTTGTGAAGAGAGCGAAAAGAGAAAAAGAGAGCACAAATGGCGGCTTAGCTACCGTCTATGAAGAAAGAGAAGAGAGAAAGAGAGAGCACATACGGCGGCTTAGTTGACGTTTGTGAAGAGAGAGAACAGACGACAACTTAGCTGACATCTGTGAAGAGAGAGAAGAGGGAAAGAGATAGCATAGACGGTAGCTTAACTGTTGTTTGTGAAATGAGAAAAAGGAAGAGAGAGGAATACACAAACGGTAACTTAGCTACCGTTTGTGAAGAGGGAAGAGAAAAAGAGAGAGTGCACAGATGGCGGCTTAACTGCTGTCTGTGAAAAGAGAGGAGGAGAGGGAGTACACAGACGGCAGCCTAGTTGTCGTTTGTGAAAAGGGAGAAGGAAGAGGGAGAATACACAGACGAGGACTTAGTTGCTATTTGTGAAAAAAGAGAAGCAAGCGAGAGAGTACACCTACGATGACTTAGCCGCCGTCTGTGAAAAGAGAAAGAAGAGAGAGGAAGGAGAGAGAGAAAGAGAAGAGAGAGAATACAGAGACTGCAACAAGGCCCGCTAAAAAGGGTAGCCCATGTCGCTACCCCTGTGAGAGGAGAGAGAGAATACAGAGACTGCAGCAAGGCCCGCCAAATAGGGTAGGCCCACGTTGCTGCCCTTGTGAAGAGAGGGAGACATAGAGAGAAAGTAGAAAGAAAGGGGAAGAAGAAGAGAGGGAACGGAAAGAAGAAGAGAGAGAAAAGATAGAAGAAGAAAGAGAAAAGAAAGAAGAAGCGAGAGAAAGGAAAGAAGCAGAGAGAGAAAGGAAAGAAAGATAGAAGAGAGAGAAAGGAAAGAGAAGAGAGAAAGGAAAGAAAGATAGAAGAGAAAGAAAGGAAGGAGAAGAGAGAAAGGAAAGAAGAAGAAAGAGAAAGGAAAAAAGAGGAGAGGAAGAAAGAAAAAGAGAGAAAAAGGAAAGAGAGAAGAGAGTAGAGAGGAAAAGAGAGAAAGAGGAGAGAGGAAGGAAAAAGAGAGAGAAGAAGAGAGAGAAAGAGGAAAGAGAGAGGAGAGGAAAGAAAGAGGAGAGGAGAGAGTAAGTTACCTGGGGGGCTAAGGGTACCAGTTAATCCTCTCTTCAAGTAAAGAAAAACGTGACCCAAGATTCAAAGGGAAAGCCCGAATTTTTTATTAAGCAAAAGAAGGGTCCATTACATGGGTCGACTAGCTGCTTATATAGAAAATTAATCCAAACATGGGTGGATGCCGAAATCTTAACCTAATTGTGAAAAAATAAGAATTAAATGAATTAAAGAAATTTAAGAAATTAGTGGCAAAATGATGATCTTGCCCCTTACACACAAATCCTGAAAGTTCAATTAAGTCACTATCATGGCCATGCAACCTTTGCGATCTTTCGAGGTCTGTTTGGGGTCCTTCTGGCCGTCATCCGGCCAAAAGATTATTCTTTTCTTAATCGGCTCAAGAAGACGATCGTTTTGATACCTCTTTCGAGCCATGGATAGGACTTTTAGGCCACGATCACGAGATGTAAAAATCATGAGAAACATGAGATCTTTGATTCAAGATCATGCCCGTGTCTCAGTATTTTTCCATGATTTTTTCGATGTATTTTGACGAGCATGTTGTCATGAGCGTTTGGCGATGAATGTAACTCGATTTGGGGTCTAAACGACTGTTTTCCAAATTTGGTATTTTGGCCGGAGTTTGGTTATCGGTGGCTAGAAATTATAGCAACTTCGACTCCGTCGTGCAACGAATATGATCGTCCATCACGTGCGAGGTTCAGCTTAGATGAAGCCTTTGACCTCATAATCGTAAAGTGTCTTGTTTCCAGCTGATCCGTCGCACTAGCATTGTGATGTGGCCATTCGATCGAGGCATGCTCTTGATATAAAATCTGCAACCTTGCCTCAAATTGCAATCTTCTCTCTAGTTTTTCTCCTGGCTCGGGCCACGACATGGGTTGCGCCACATATCGAAATGCTCAGGTTGATGAGACGAATATGCTCTCAAAATTTGAGCTTGATCCGATCTGAGACGAGAGAGATATGACCTTCCAAAGTTCAGCCCATAACTCAAAAACACAGTTTTCAATAATAGAAACTAGTTCATTGAGGGTGCATGGTAATAGCGTGAGGCCTACCCATTTTGGGTAATTTGGCCATAACTTGGTCCATAGACATCTAATCAAGCCAAAACTTAGTCCCTAAGATTTTTCAGATGTTTTGAATCCAATGGTAGTAGTCCCACAGTCATTTGATACTCTTCTGATAGTGCTGTAGTTATAGTCATTTTCAGGGTACAAGAAGTCGATTTTCCAAAACTGTTTCTTCGTTTACACTACCTTAAACTTGTCGGATCACGATGAAACTTGGCAGGTGTTCTTAGGAGACCCTTAAGCATGATCTTGAACCTTTTTGGGCCATTTTGAGACTTTTGAAAATTTCACTTTTAGATCAGGGCTTATTGAACTACGACTTCCGTAGTCCACATAATTTTGGTACCTGATGGTCTAGATCGCGAACTGCTTTATCCTTATTAGCATCGGGGATATAAGTTTTGAAAAAATACCTTCAAACAACTTGCCCCGTCAAATTTTGTGCTTCGAGAGAAGCGAAAAGGACAACATTCGAAATCAAAATTGTCCTTTGACTTTAGTTTTCTTCCTGGCCACCGGATCACATGAACGTTGAAGGCATACTCATGCAAAGCTACTTTTCGGAGGGGTGACCAAGGTGCTCAGATATCTTAGGGCCTTGTTTAAGGGCTTATTGACCCAGACATGGAGACTTTTGGGGGGAAGAAGAGACTTGAGCTACTGGTGGGGGACATCTCATGGAATGCCCATGGTTCTTGTCAGGAACTCTTCTCGGGTGCCAACAGCTGGGGGCCTTGCTTAAGGGCTTGTAGACATCGTCGGTTAGAATCTAAGCTTGTCTTGCAGTTGGGGGCCTTGCTTAAGGGCTTTCTTCTCAATCAGTCAGAATCCAAGCTTGTCTTGCAGTCGAGGGCCTTGCTTTAGGGCTTTGTTTGCCCTTGGTGGGCGTTGTTTGCTGCTACACCAGGTTTGCTTTGACAAGCAGGGTACCTCTGTAGGCCCCATCCTATCGAGTCCTGTCAGGGGCTTTTTGTTGGCCTATCCCGAACATCTGGTCCTGTCAAGGAAGGATTTTGGGGAGGCGGCCTTGAAAGGGCTCTACCCTGGTTGTTGTGAGCAGGTACTGACTTGATTTGACAGTTTCTTGATTTTGAGGAGCAGCTTTGGCTTGTCGGAATGACTTTCTTGTTTTTTGTTTGACTTATTGAGAATGGGGTCCTTTAGCATGGAACCCTAACTTGCCATCTTAACAATTCTTCTGACTCCTGAGTCCTTTCATGAACAGACTCAGACTGTTGGATTTTTCTTGAAGCTCTTTCTTTTTGGATCCCAATAGTAGGGTATTTTGCATTGGGGATTTTTCTTTTTTTGAAGTGCTGGTTGAAGCCACCTATAGAGGCGCGCACTGCATCAACCTGCTTATTGGTCCGAGTTCCCCTTCAGGTTTTCACCTAGACTGTGGAGGCGATGCCGTAAAGACGGTTTTCGCCAACTTCCTTTTTATTAGGCTCTTTGCCCATGACCTTACGGGCAAGTCTGCCTTTTTTTCATATTTTCTCATGATGCCCTTTCAAGTTTTCATTGTGCTCGATTTTTATTTTACGAAACACTCTTACTCATCGTTTCGTGACCACGCCCGTCCGTCATTTTTACTCATGGCGTTCCTCTTTTGGGTTTACACCATGCATGTTTTTTTGTGGGGGCACGTTTAAGGTCATGCCTGTGGGACCTGGGCTATGATTTAAGGTCAAATAGCCTTGACCATTGTGTGAAGCAGTTTAATGTCATGCGGTCAGGACGACATTATAGTTTAAGGTCGTATAACTTGGACCGTAATGGCAATGGATTGATGGTTTGTGGCGGCTATAGAGTGATGTATGATGGGTGATGTTTTGTGTGGAGGATGGATAAGGGGTGGCCCACTAGCTGTCGATGAGTATGGATGATGGCATGGCTCACCGGGGATTCATGAGCATGGGCTTGACTCATTGGGGAATGTCACGAGTTTATGAACGGTAATGGAGATAGACTCACTAGGGAGGAAGAGAAGATGGTATGCTCACGCGGATGGGCCGGCTAAGGGAAGCATGCGTGGAACAACATGTAAAGGGAGTGCGCGCAGTAGAGGGGGCACACGTGTGTTGAGGCGTGTTTAAGGTCATGCCACCAGGACCTGGGCTAAGCAGTTTAACGTCATGCGGTCCGGACATGTGCTACAGTTTAGGGCCATGCAACTGGATCATTGTGAAAAGCAGTTTAATGCCATGCAGTCTGGATGTGCGCTACAGTTTAGGGTCATGCATGTGCTACAGTTTAAGGTCATGCAACTGGACCATTGTACAAAGCAGTTTAATGTCATGTGGTCAGGACGTGCTCTACAGTTTAGGGTCATGTAACTGGACCGTGGCGCAAAGAATTTTAGCATCATGCGGTCAGGATGTGCACTACAGTTTAGGGTCATGCAATTGGACCATTGTGCAAAGCAGTTTAACGTCATGCGGCTAGGACGTGCGCTACAGTTTAGGGTCATGCAACTCGATCGTTGTGCAAAGCAGTTTAACGTCACGCGAACAGGATGTGCACTACAGTTGAGGGTCATGCAACTAGACCGTTTGTGCAAAGCATTTTAATGTCATACAACCAGGATGTGCGCTACAGTTTAGGGTCATGCAACTGGACCGTGGCGCAAAGTAGTTTAATGTCATGTGGTTAGAATGTGCTTTATAGTTTAGGGTCATGCAACTAGACCGTTGTGCGAGTTGCCATGTATGAGGTTAGTTTAGTGAGGAGTGGACTCACTGAGGGATATGAAGTAGATGAGACTTCATGAGGAATGAGTCTATGGATGGTGGTCTGACTCACTGGGGATGAAAATGGCTAAGACCATTTATGGGCAGTGGGTTCAGATGAAGGTGTGTCTCAGTGAGGGATGGTGAGTGGAAGCAGGCTTACTGGGGATTAGGGACTGAATGTGACTCCCTGGTGATTAAAATGGGTCAACTCACGTGATTGGGGGCACGAGTATGATTCCATTGGGGATGGAAAGGTGATGAGGGTTTGCCAATGTGCACACGAACGGACCGGCTAGGGAAGGCATGCATGGAGGAGCATGCAAAAGGTATGAGCGTAGAGGCAAAAGGGTTGCACTCGGCGGTGAAAACGCGTTCGACAGTGTATATGCGCTCGGCAGTGCATACACACCCGACGACATCATGTGGCGAGCGGCGCGCTTGAGGTCGTGCCTCAGAAACCGTAAGTCATGCGTAGTACCTTTTCAGGTAACATACGTTGATAGGAGGCATTGCCTCCTCCTCATCAGGATGGGTCAATATGTAACCCCCATTTGGAGAAGCCTTCTTGATTATGAAAGGGCCTTCCCATTTTGGTTCAAACTTCCCCTTGTGTCACCCAAGCATAACGATCGGCCGTTTTACTGCTAGAACCAAGTCACCACGAGTGAATGAGCAAACTTTGACTGACTTGTCAAAAGCCCTTTTCATCCTCCTTGATGGAGTTCAAGGTTCTGTTGAGCTTCAAATATCTTATCGTAAAGTGCGTCTAATTCTTGGTAGCGCAACTTAGCCTATTCATCTTTTGTAATATCATGATGTACAATGATACAAAGCGAAGGAAGTTGGATCTCGAGAGGTAGTATCGCTTCACTCAAACTAAAGAATAGACAGTAGAGTCGGTGGCACTCCGAGTGGTTGTGCGATAAGCCCACAAGGTCTCGAGAAGCTTCTCATGCCAATTTTTCCTCGTCTTCGACACCGATATCCTCAAAACACTGCAAAGGGTCTTGTTGAAGGCTTCAGCTAGACCATTTGCCTGAGGATGGTATATAGTAGAGTACTTCCACTCAAAGCCAAATGGGTTAACCAAGCAGTCGATGTGCTAGCTTCTGAACTGGAGACCATTATCTGATATGATATGGTCGAGCACATCGAATCGGTAAATGATGTGATGTCGCACGAAGTTAGCCACTGATTCCCCAAGGACATGTTTGAGAGGGATCACTTCAACCCATTTGGAGAAGTAATTCGTAGCAGCTAAGATGAAGATCTTTCCCAATGCTAAGGGAGGGTCGATGGGTCCGACAATATCCATACCCCATTATGAGAAGGGCCATAACATCACTGTAGGATGCAGATGCTCTGGTGGCTGGTGAATGAGGTTTGAATTTATTTGACACACTTGACACCCTTTGGCATAGGTCAACGAACCTACAACCATTGATGGCCCGTAATATCCCAACCTGTGTATCCGTTTGTAGAGCTTAGGACCGAACTGATGAAGGCCACATATCCCGGCATGCACTTCTTTCAATACTTGCTTCGCCCCTTTTGTGTCGATGCATTGAAGGAGGATGTCGTCGAAAGAAAGCATCTCCATTAAAAAGGGTATATTTGGTGGCCGTTCTTCATATACCGATGCACTCAATGCGATCGTCCGATTGCCGACCATGTTTAATAGAGTTGATTATGGGTTCCCTCCAATCCTCAACTTGCTCGATCTCGGTGCATATTGGATCAAAGATCTCCCCTTCTTATTTCTCGAACTTATTGCCTTAGACCTGATTCGCCTTCTTTTTAGCTTCGAGAGCATCCTTGGCAGCGAGGAGTGCCCCGAATGGGTAAGGAGGGCATTTTGGGAAAAGAATCCTCTCATCGTCCCCATCTAACTCTATAACCATCTCGATGTGCCTCCACTCTACTACCCATATGGCCGTGGTTTCTTTTGAGGAGATTTGAATAGTGGCACTGAGCTTGGAAAGGGCATCAGTTCGGGAATTCAGTCTTCTAGGAATGTGCCCTAAGGAAAAGTCATCGAGGTTCACCATCGAGGTTCACCATCAAGGTCTTAGTAGTGCCATGATAAGGCTTGAGGTTGTTTTTTCTCACATCATACATCCCTTTGAGTTGTCCTATTACCAGTTCGAAATCACCTAAAATGGCTAACTGTTCCAGTTCCAAGTCTAAGGCGACTTCAAGCCCTATTATGAGGGCTTGATACTCAGCCTCATTGTGTGAGTCGGCCTTTGCGAGGGAGAAGGACAAGGAAATGACGCCATCTTGAGGGGTCAAAAATACTACGTCAGCATCAGCTCTTTCAGACTGAATGGCCCCGTCAAAGTACATCTTTTAATCATATACTGGCTCAACATAGAACACTTCCTCGTCGGGGAGGTTGCATGACAAAGGAGATTCTGCCGATAAGGGGTGTGCTACCAAGAAATCAGCCAGGGCTTGGCGCTTGACTGCTTTTTGTGGCATATATGTGATGTTGAACTCCATTAGTATTAGCGACCATTTAGCCCAGCGTGCTGACAGATAACGGCGCGTCATGAGGAACTTGATGGGGTCAGCTCTTGAGATCCTGCGACTGATGTAGTACAGAGCGGTTTCTTTCCCTCCCTCATTGTTTTGTGCCTGAAGCGCTCCAAGCTACTCGTCGAGGGTAGTCACGTACAGAATGAGGAGGAGCCTTTCTAACATTGACGTGGAGAGTACTGAGGGGCATAGCAAATACTCTTTGATATCATCCAAGGCTGCCTGACATGCCTCATCCCATATGAAAGGAGAGTCCTTCTTCAGCAGGTGTGTAAAAGGTTTACAACGACCTGAGAGATTGGAAATGAATCTTCGAATATAAGAAAGTTGTCCTTGAAGAGACTGGAGTTCTCGAAGTGTCGTTGACGGTGGCATTCCCTAAATTGCCTTAATCTTGACAGGCTTGAACTCCAATCCCCGATACCTGGCAATGAACCCTAATAATTTCCCTGAATGTACGCCAAAGGTGCATTTCAAGTGGCTCATCTTGAGCTGATGAAGGTGGAGCCGCTCGAACACCCGCTCAAGGTCATGCATGTAAACATCCTTCTTTTCGGATTTCACCACCAAATCATCCACGTAACACTCCACCTCCTTGTCGGTAGTCTGGCGGTTTGAACGTCATCTCTTAGGGTAGTGCCTATGATGTGTTCTCCTTGGACTTTCTCCACGATTATGGCTTGGAAGGAAAAACATGCCTCTAATTCGTGACCTTGGATCGGGTGATATGGGCACCAGAGGTTCTCAGTTCCTCAAGCAAGGTGCTTAGGTTGTCTTGATGGCTTTGGTGCAACGACCCCTACTTGAAGCATTATGCCGAACATTTCCTGAAGGATGTCTGGTGGTAGTTCATCAAGATGATACTCTTGCTTGTCTCCTTCTTAAACTATTACCATGTGAGACGCTTCAGCTGCCCCGATTACCTTTTTGAGACTATCGAGCAGTATCTGCCCCTTTTGGATTAAAGTCTCGATGTGATCTTTGAGCGTGAAGTAATCCTAAACAGGGTGCCTCAACATCCTATGGTAGGCGTAGTAATTTTTGTGGTTGACAAAGTCAGCATCTTCTGGCTTTTCCATCTCAGGCAAGATGATCATTTGTTGCTCAATTAACATTCAGAGTAAGGTCAGACCCACTCCTTATCTAAGCTGTCGACTTTCTTCCTCTTCTCTGCCCAATAGTCCTCTTTATAAAGATTTGGAGGTGGAGGCACCTTATTGTTGTTGGAGGCACCTTATTGTCGGACTGGGGTTTTTGTTGACTTGCCTGAGGTGTTCCCTGAGTATTTGCAGGGTTCACCCCTGTAGAGAAATCCAGAGTTTGAGGTGAGGCATTCTTGGGGTCTGATACAGTGACATTAGCACTAATCACTCCTTTCTGTTGATTGCCCCGAGAATTGGGACAAACAGTACTAGCGCTTCAGTAGTTTTCCCCATTTGATGATTGGGTTTGAAGTTTTCCATGATGCTTAAGGAGGCTCTCTATCCTGACTGCTTTGGAGATCAGATCCAATATAGAAGTCAGATTTGAAGCCTCAACATGCAGCAAGATTTCCGGCCGCATGTTGCGCACACATGTTTGGACCGCAACAGTTTCAGGCATGGGAGTAGCTTGTTGCGTAGCTAGATCTCTCCATCTTACAATGAATTGATCCACTGGCTCATCTGGTCCCCGAGTCAATGTGAGAAGTTCAATAGCCTGGACTTCTCTTTCAACCTCATAGAAGCGCTTGTAGAACAAGTGCTCCATTTCTTCGTAGGTTTGTACAGAGTTCGGGGGGAGTCGGGCATACCACTTGTGTCACGACCCCACCCCCGATCCCCTTAACGTACGTGATGGAGAGTGAACGAGTGTGGATTTGTGATCCCAAAGTAGCGTTTGTCAATTAGGTCGGGGTGAACTCAACGTCATCATTTCGGTAATCAAAAGAAGCCGTAGAAAGATAAATACATCAGTAATTCTAAATACAAGGGCAAAAATATTAATTTAAAACTCCATACATTAACAAAAGGGCTTTACATAACATTCTTCCAAAAATATTGAATTTGAGTTTAGTGCATCAGGGCCCAGAATAGATTCATGCAATAAACAAAATCCCAAGCTAGACTTCTCAACAACATACAAGATTTAGATCCCGCTTTTGATATGTTTGGCTTCAACTTCCTTCTGAATTCCCCGTCGTTCCAACTGTTGATCTGTTGTTATCAGTCTACAAAGAGGGGAGGGAGAAAAATTGTGGTCCTTATAACTTGAATGCCGGTTTGTCAGGAGTTTCAACAAAATGACGGAGAAGAAGCCTCCCATTAGCTACTATCTCTTGACACGCCAAATAGAAATGGGTAATATGCTGGTGAGGCGAACTCCTGTAGTTGAAGAGCGGGAGTCTCCCCTTCTAGTAATTAGGGGGAAACGGGAGCTAATCAATGTAAGATGGATAGGGCTTCACATACAAGGCTGTATCTTGAACGACCGGGATCTCTTTGCCTCACAAGCGGTGGGTGACCATGGCATCAATGTCAGCTTGTGAGACCTTGATGGGAAGGAGGTGGCTGCCTCAGGATCGGATCGGTTGGATGAGGAGAATTGGCTTCCTGGTGAGATGAGTTTCCAGGGAGCCGAGTACCTTCCATCAGCTCGATCTTCTCCATCATCTTACACATCATATCCTCGTACCGATTCATATGGTATTCTTGATTGTTGTTGGGCTTCTCAACGACCATCACGCTGGCTGTTATTTTGGGGAGGTTGATCTCTCTCATGGTCGAAGTCTCGTGTACCCGCCGGACTGGGTGTGGCAGGTCGGTCAACAAGGGTTCAACATGCCCCGATTAAGCTCAAGCCTTGTATGCTGGTCGGGTTAAGATTGGTTCGCGACAGTCTTGAGATGCAAGGTTGGGTTGTCTCCTACGACACTGACAACCATGCAAGATTCTAGCTCTTCCACCTCAGGCCCCACTGCAACCTATAATGTGTAAAAGGGGTTCTCGCCCAGAGGATCGACAGGCTTGCTTGCCCCAAGTGTCTTGGGTTCTTCTATCGACACTATTCGCACGCATCGATCATGTTTGGCTCTCCATGAGATGAGGCAAGGGATGTGGACCAAGAGCAGAAGTTAGCTTGGTCTTCTGTCTTGGCCTGGGGAGAGACGGGGGATGGAAGACCTTGTCACTCAAGGGAGCCTTGCCTCGAGATCTTTTATGAGCTACAAAGGTAGGGCCGGTATGAAGAGGGATTAGGGAAGGCCTTCGAGTACCAAGTCTTTAGTGGTTCGACCGGAGGAAGAGGGACGAACGGGGGAGGAGACAACTGTCAATGACCTTTCGGTCGCGAGCTTGGGGTCGTCTGTGGGGGTAGCACGTGTGTGCCACTCGCAGAGGGGTTCTGGGGGACTTAAGGGTCAACCTGGGCTCGTGCAGTAGGTCTTGTCTTAGGGGACCGAGTACTGTGAGCATGTGTTTGTGAGGGAATGGCCTTATGACCACGTCTCACAGAGTGAGCAGGCATGTGTAAAGAGGAACGACGTCGGGATCGTCTCTTGTGTACTCGGGTAAATGCAGCAACAGGGCTGCCCCAAGCAGTGGGATGCATATGCAATAGGTATACAGGGCCAGGTTCAAGAAGACCCGAGCCCGAACAGTGGTTCAAGGCAGCTTGAGGTTTGTCCTAAGGTGTAGCTCGAGTGGATGGACCACAAACTCTGGTGCATGTGTGGGAGGTGGCGGCCTTAGGGCCTCCTCCTCCGTGTGTCGAGCTTCTTATTAAAGGGGATCGATGTGATAGAGAGTGGGGGGTGGCCTTATGGTGACCCTTAGGAGCATTGACAGCTGAACTGCCTTGTACAAGAAAGGAAGGGCGACCTTTCGATTGCTCCAAGCAATGGGATCATCAAGTGATTTGTCGGTAGTAGGGTGCATGAGGTGTGTGGTGGCTGGTGAGCCACCCATGCAAGGTGCATTGGTGGAGGGTCCACCAAGGCTAGGAGATGGGGAGAGAGGGACTTTTAGGTCCTTCTCGTACTAATCCAGGTCAGGACCTGAGAGCGTGACGTGAGGTCAACACTCAGAAGGAAGGTCGGAAACGAGGTTCATGATACCTGTTCCCGAAGCGGACTCACAAGTGAGGGGATCAGAAAATCTCTGACTCAGTTGAAGGAGTTGACCAACCCCGAAGTCATGTGTGTGTAAGTGAACAGGTAATAGAAGAAAGGAAAGCCAAACAAGGATGATCCGACTATGGGGTAGCGAGTCCCCAGTGGAGTCACCAAGCTGGTTAGGTGCCTCGATCTCACCCTCTAGGTTGGGATGACCTAGTGGCGTGGTTCTAAGTTCAAGATGGACCTAGGACCTGAGATCGCTCTCTCAAGAACGACGTAAGGAGGAAGCAAGCAGGAATACAATCTGTGAGAGAGGAATTGGGTCGTGAGGAGAGACTTACCTCACTTAGGTCCGTGACATGCTTGGGTTGGCTCACATGGGTGCCCTATTAGATCACATGGAATGCCCCCTAGCCTGTGGCCGGTTTAGAATCATCTCCCTTGACCTGTTTCTTCTTCTCTGTAACCACACACACACATTATAATACAGATAAGTGAGTCAGAAGACCCCACCTTGTCTTTGAATGAATGCACACGAGCATGTATATTCGAGGGGATAATGAAGGACCAATGACATTGGGTCCCTGTTAATTGGACAACCTTCCGGCATCCTCTTAATAAGAGATTCACGACATTATTTCTTAATGAAAAATGAGAGCAGAAGGGGGTGAGATGAACAAACTGAGGGAGAGGCAAAGAAAGACAGAGGAAGAAAAGAATAGAATAAAGGAATGAATATTAGTTTGGCTTAGACCTGATTCTTAAAAAAGAGAGAGAAGAAATTAGAGATAGAAAAGAGAAACGAAGAGCTAGTATGTCTTTCAACAAATCCTTCAGAGAGAAAGTAAAGAGAAATAAAGAGAGAAGGCGGGTTTGTTTTTCACCCAGATCCTTCAAAGAAGAAGACAATAACAGAAACAAGAAAGTTATGAGAGAAGAGAAAAGGAGAAAAGAGAGAGAAGAAAGACACAGACGGTGCTTAACTGCCATCTGTGAAGAGAGAGAAAAGAGAAAGAGAGAGCACAGACGACAGCTTAGTTGCCATTCATGAACAAAGTGAAGAGAGAAAGAGAGAGCACAGACTGCGGCTTAGCTGTCGCCTATAAAGAGAGAGAAGAGAGACAGAGAGAGAGCACAAACGACGTCTTAGCTACCGTTTGTGAAGAGAGAGAAGAGAGAAAGAGAGCGTGTACAGACGGCGTCTTAACTGACGTTAGTGAAAAGAGAGAAGAAGGAGAGGGAGTACACAGACAACGACTTAGCTACCGTATGTGAAAAGGGAGAAAGAAGAGGGAGAATACATAGACGATAGCTTAACTACCATTTGTGAAAAGAGAGAGAGTACACAGACGACGGCTTAGTTGTCGTCTGTGAAAAGAGAAAGAAGACAGAGGAAGGAGAGAGAGAAAGAGAATATAGAGAATACTGAGACCGCAACGAGGGCCATCAAAAAGGGTAGGCCCATGTCACTGCCCCTGTGAATTGAGGGAGGCAGAGAGAGAGAGAAAGCAAAAAGAAAGGGGACGAAGAAGAGAGAGAAAGGGAAGAAGAAGAGAGAGAAAGGAAAGAAGAGAGAGAGAAAGGAAGGAAAAGAGAGAAAGGAAAGAAGAAGAGAGAGAAAGTAAAGAAAGAAAGAAGAGAGAAAAGAAAGAAGAAGAGAGAGAAAGGACAGAAGAAGAAAGAAAAAGGAAAGAAGAAGAGAGAGAAAGAAAAGAAGAAGAGAGAGAAAAGAAAGAGAAGAGATGAGAGAATGACGAGAGAAAGAGGAGAGATAAAAGGAAGAAGAGAGAGAAAGTAGATAGAGAAAGGGAAAAAGAGGAGAGGAGAGAGAAAGTTACCTGAGTGGTCATGGGTACCGGCTAAAATCTTCTCTTTCCAAGCAAAGAGAAACGTGACCCAAGATTCAAAGGGAACGCCCGAATTTTTGATTAAGCAAAAGAAAGATCCATTACATGAGTTGAGTACATGCTTATATAGAAAATTAATCCAAACATGGGTGGATGCCCAAATCTTAACTTAATTGTGAAAAATATGAATTAAAGAAAATTAAGAAATTAGGGGCAAAATGACGTTTTTGCTCCTTAAACAAAAATCCTAAAATTCCAATTAAGTCCCTATCATGGCCATGCAACCTTTGCGATCTTCTAGGGTCCATTCAGGGTCCTTCCGGTCTTCATCCAATCAAAAGATTATTGTTTTCTTGATCTACTTGAGAAGACGGTCAATTTGATACCCATTTGGAGCCGTGGATCAGACTTTTGGGTCACGATCACGAGATGTAAAAATCACGACAAATGGGTGATCTTTTATTCAAGATCACGCCCGTTTCTCAATTTTTTTCCACAATTTCTTCATTGTATTTTGATGAGCATGTCGTCATGAGCATTTGGCAACGAACGTGGCTCGATTTGGGGTCCAAACGATTGTTTTCCAAATTTGGTACTATTGTCGGAGTTTGGTTTCCGGTGGCCAAAAATTGTAGCAACTTCGACTTCGACTTCATCGTGCGGCGAATCTGACCGTTTATCACATGTGAGGTTTGGGTCAGATGAAGCATTTGACCTCGTGCTCATAATGGGTCTTGTTTCGGGTCTATCTGTCATGCGAGCATTGTGATGTGGCCATTCAATCGAGGTGCAATCCTGCTGGAAAATCTGCAACCTTGCCTCAAATCACAATCCTCTCTAGTTTTTCTATCGGCTCAGGCCATGACATGGGTCGTGCCACATATCGAAATGCTCGGGTAGACAAGAGGAACATGCTCCCAAAATTTGAGCTTGATCCAGCCTTGGACGAGAGAGATATGGCCTTCTAAAGTTCAACCTAAAATTAAAACCCATAGTTTCCATTAATGGAAACTGGTTCACTGATGGTGCATAGTAACAGCGTGAGGCCTACCTGTTTTAGGTAATTTGGCCATAACTTGATCTAAAAATATCTGATCAAGCCGAAACTTGCTCCATAGGGGTCTTCGGATGTTTTGGATCCAATGGAAGTGGTCCCAAGGTCATTTGAAGCTCTGGTGATATGGTTATAGTTAAAATGTTCATTTTTAGGGTGCGAGAGGCCAATTTTCCAAAACTGTTTCTTCGTCTGCAGTGCCTTAAACTTGTCGGATCACGATGAAACTTGGCACGTATTCTTTGGAGACCCTTAGGCACGAGCTTGAACCTTCTTGGGTCATTCTGAGACTGTTAGAAATTTCACTTCATGATCATGGTTTATGGACCTATAGCTTCCGTAGTTCACAGGCATTTTGGTACCTGCGGGACTAGGTCACAAACTGCTTTTTCCTTATTCATATCAGGGATACAAATGTTGAAAAATACCTTCAAAGAACGACATTTAGTCCTCTGAACCCGAAAATCCTACTCTCAAGGAACTAGAAGCCCTAAATGCATGTGCAGTGCAACGCTTGGCCCAAAAACTACCTAAGCACTGAGGTGCGATATCTAGTGAATTTGATCAGATTTGACCATAATTTTGAGATAAATACAATGTACAAAGTTAAAAAATGCTTCGAAAATGACTTTTTAATCTTGTAAAGAGGTCTAATCTAGGTCTCTCAATAATAACAAGCCTCTCTTAGAAATCCTAATTTTTATCTAATCCCTTTAAAGAGCCAAAACCCTAGTTTTCCAAACCGTAATTCTAGAAAACCTCAAGTTAGAGAAGCATAAACCCTTATTTTAAGCATAAGCCCTCAAACCCTAAAAATTTAGGAGCTTAAACCTTAACCCTAGATCTAGGCCTTCAAACCCCACAAATCCAAGTTCTCAAACAAAACTTTAGCCAATTTCAATAATCCTATGAGATAAATTTCAGTTATTTCGATGAGAAATAGAAGGCAATGGTGTAAACAACCCACAGTCTTGATCCAAACACCAACTCTGGGTCTTTGGGTGTATGTGGCCAATCATCTCAGATAGATAAGTTTTCTTTTATTTTATTTACTTTTAATTTTAAATCAGTTAAATTAAATTTTATTTAGTATCAGTTTTAGGATTTTCTTGTAGGATTTTTACAATCTTGAGCTGGATCTTCAAGCAGTTCTTAAGGAACCCTAATCTCTTCATATGTGGTTTCTTATTTATTAGTAATTTGATGAATCCTACTATTGGTACCGATGTTTTAGTTTAACTCATTTAAAGCATAAATCAGTGAGATTTCGTCAAAGATATCGCTAGATTTGGCTGTGAACAGTTTGACACCCACTGTGGGGTTGTTAAGCTTAAGATTTATCAAAATCCATAAGGAATCGACCTTGAAAATCTATTTTAGGGTCGGCTTCTAATAGATTAATGGCCCTAATTTTTTGTGCCGAAAAAATATATATAGGGAGCCTCATATTACAGACGCCACAGTGGTGGCGTCTGGATTAGAGATCCAAAACAACATCAATATTTGACGTCTGGTATAGAGAACTTAGATGCCTCACCCCCTAGAGTCCAAGCTCCAAAAATCCTTACAAACCCCAATTTTTCTTCTTCTTATTTTAGGGGGGTTTTCCCTTCCTGTTTATTTGATTTTTATGAATACTAGTTTTTAATCATATTTATCTATTCTATTGGTGCCTATTTGGCCACACTATCAACACATGTGCACCTGTGTACTATTTTCCACAAGTCCTACATACACCAAACCAAGAAGCTCGAAAACCCCCAAAGTCGATATTAACGGTGAGAGGGGCACCTATAGTTATATATCATTTTTGATGTACTTATATTCTTGAAGCGCATAAAGAGAGAGCCAATAACAACCTGGTCTTGCTGTACCCAAGACACCGTTAGACCATGGAAACACTACAAAATAAACCTAAAACTAGGTAACCTTGGAAAAAGAGCTAGAACGACTTTGAAAGGGATGAAAAGGGTAGTGTGGGATGCCTGAAGGACTCTCTCAAAGTTTTTTCACATTCCAATAAGGTTTGACATGATCAAGACGAAATTCGGTTCTCAAGACCAGTTCTTATTATGCCAAAAAGAGACCTTATAACTATAGTTCTATTCTAGAGGCTTCAAACCAATACTAGACCATCGTCATTACATTCAAGACATCGGAAAACCTCAAGGGACCAAATTTGGGCTCAATAAGGCCTCTCAGGAACATTCTAGGCCCAAACTACCACAAAAGGGTAGGTTTTACTCTATTGCGGTGCGACCTCACCAAACCAGTTTCCAATCTTGGGACTGTGTTTTCACATCTCGAGATGATCTTCAAGTGCCCACAGGTCGCTCGTTTGGAATCGAAACAAGCTCAAATTCAAACACAAGCTAAGTCTCGACGACCCGGTCATTTTGACATATGACATTGGTTAGGTGCCTCGATCTCGCCCTCCGGATCTAGACGATCTGGTGGCACGTATCTCGGGTTTATAGTGAACTCGAAACTTGAGATCGCTCTCTCAAGAACCTTATTTAAGAGCAAGGGTAGGTATACCACCTGATGAAAGAGGAATTTAAGGTGGGTTCGAGACTTACTCGGGCTGGCTCTTGTGGGCACCCTCTTAGATCACGAAGAAATCTCCTCAGCTGCTTTAGCTGGTTCGAAATCGCATCTCTTGACCTGTGATCACCTTGTTTTCTGCACAACACTACTATGGTTAATTTGCAAGATAAGTGGGCCGAAAGTCCCACCCTTGTCTAAGGGCAACGCACATTCGTATAACTAAGAATGTGAGAAGTTATAATGATGAAGTGGAAAGTTCAAATAAATATATAAAAGAGAAGAGGACTTGGTGAAGAAGTGAGACTAGCATGACAGCTGGAAAGTTACCAACTCAGAGTGGTAGAAAGACGAGCATGGTACTCGGGACCAGCGCGATGGCAATACTACTCGAAATCGTGACCGATAAGACTGTCTCAGTCTGGTGTGACAGCAAGACGGGCATGGTACTCAAGACCAGCGCATTGGCAATACTGCTTGACAACCAGACCTCCATGGCAATGCTAGGCCAAGCCTACCCTCAGTCAAATGAGAAGATAAAAGAAAGAAGGGAAAAAAATTGAACGAAGAGAGAGAGAGCGAAGCGACGGAGGAAGGAAGAATTCAGACGGTGATGGGTCTCATCGTTGGCATAACGAGAAGACACCGCGTCCCTCGCGGGCGGCGATGACTTCTGGTGAGGCTCATGATGATAGCTCCCCGTGAGGCACACGACGCTAGGCGTGGGACACAAGGGTAGCTTGTGGACGGCAAGAAGCATCGTCGTCGGAAATGTGAGAAGGCCACACATCTCTTGTGGATGGCGATAGCTTTTGGCGAGGCGCACATTGATAAATTCTCATGGGTCATGCACTGATTACCTCTTGTGGAGCACACAGCGACAGGCATGGGGCACAAGGGAAGCTTGAGGACGGCAAGAAGCATCGCTATTGGCAATGAGAGAAGGCCACACATCTCTTGCGGACGGCGATAGCTTCTGGCGAGGTGCTTGATGATAACTTCTCATGGGTCACGCGGCCCATGGAGTGCATGACGATAGGCGTGGGGCACATGGGAAGCTTGCGGACAGCAAGAAGCATCGCCATTGGCAATATAAGAAGGCCACACGTCTCTTGTGGATGGAGATAGCTTCGGGCGAGGCGCACGACGATAGCTTCTCATGGGTCACGCGACGATTACCTCTCGTGGAGCACACAGTGATAGGCGTGGGGCACAAGGGAAGCCTGCACACGACGATAGACGTGGAGAGGTGTGGTAGGAGCCTGTGCGTGGCGACGGACACCGAGCGAATGGGAGAAGCCTGCACATGACGATAGACATGGGACGTAAAAGAGAAGCTCATGGATGATGATGAGTATTGTCACGACCCTTCGCAGATGGCGATTGACATCGCTACCTGCAATAGTCATGCGGCAGGATAAAGCCCCCACAAACGGCAATAAGCTTCGCTACCCGCGTTCCTCGTTGAGACGTCGAGGACACACCTACAGACGACGATGAGCAGTGCCGTCTGCAAACCTTGTCGAGAGATAAAGACACGCAAACAGAAGGGGAAAAGGATCTTGCGCATGGCGCTGCCATCACCAAGCGCGACCTATGAAACCACATGAAGTAAAAAAAGAAGAGAAGAAAGGGGCATGTACGACGCTGCCACTGCCATGCAGGGGCTCTGAGGGAGGCTCAGATGAAGAAGAAAGAAAAGAAGAGAGAGAGTGTTTACCTTGAGCCTAAGGATACTGGTCCAAAATTTTATCTCTCCTTACTCTCTCTTCAAAAGTGATCCAACAATGAGAAGAAGGAGAAACTTTATTAAGTAAAAACTCTCAATTTTGTGAAGGGTTCAAGCCTTTTCCCCCCTTTTTTCTCTTTTTTTTTGCGTACAATGATGGTACGAGGTATATATAGAATTATGCCCAAACATGAGAGGATGATCAAAAGTAGCCTTAATTGCTGGAAATTAAGATTAAAATGAATTAGAAAATAGGGTGCAAAATGATAGATTTGCCCCTTTTTAAAAGGTTGTGGAATTCCAAGACAGTCCCTATGTTTTCCTAGAATGTGCATGATTTTTCGTGGATGATTCAGGGTTGTTCTATTGTCCGTTTTATCGAAAGATGGTAGTTTTCTTCTTAGGCTCGGCATGGCGATCGATTTGATACCAACTACGAGCCATGGATCATGTTTTTAGGGCAATATCTTGTGACTTGAAATTTGAATGAATCTTGAAACTTTGGATCGATTATGTGCTCATTCCTCAATGTTTTTCTGTGATTTCTTTGCTGGATCACACTGAGCATGCCATCATGATCGCGGGACAACAAACACAGCTCAACTCTATGTACAAAAGAGGATTTTGCAACTTTGGAATTTTGGTCGGAATCTGGAATTTCAGTGACAGAATTTGCAGTCACTTTGCTTCAAGTGAGGAATCTGACCGTTCATCATGCACGAGGTTCAGACCAGTGGTAGCCATGGACCTTATGCACGTGATGGAATTGACTTCGTGTCTAATGAGCTAGCGAACGAAGTGATTTGGCCGCTCGAGCGAGGCACGATGCTACTGATTTTCCTGTACTTTCTTCACAGATTAGCAACTTCTCTCTAGCTTTTCTTCGTGCTCGGGCGTCGTCACTGGGCATGCCACATATCGAAACGCTTGTCTTAATGAGAGGAATACGCTCACAAAGTTTAGGCTTGATCCAACTTGAGACGAGTGAGATATGAGCATAAAAAATCACTAGTCTTGACTGCCCCCTTAATGGAGTTGAGTTGTAGGGTGGACGCACGGGAATAGCGTGCGGCTTCTCCTGTTTCACTTTTTCACCTATAACTATTTCCTTGGATGTACATTCAAGCTGAAATTTGACCCTTAGATGTTTTCAATCGTGCTGGATCCAATGGCAGTGGTTCTACAGTAAATTGAGACACCGAAGATATAACTTTAGTTATAGGGTCCATGTTAGGGTGCTAGAGGCTGATTCTGCCGGAATTGTTTCTCAATTTGCACTACCTTAAACATGTCAAAGTGCGACAAAATTTGGCAGGAGACTTTTGAGAGTCCTCATGAAGATCTTGACCAGTTTTAGGGCTATTTTGAGACTATTGAAATTTTTATTATTTGTTAGGCTTTTATTAAGCAGGGGCCCCATGATGAAAAAAAATATCTTCCAACAGCATGTCCCACCGATTGTTGTGCTTTGAGATAATCAAGAAGTGTAATCATTCGAGAAATTTCTCCCTGCTAGCTAAGGATTACGTGAAGGCTGAGGAGGTACACACAATGTCGTGAGTAGGATGCCCCGACGTTTGGACGCAATGTACGAGTCCATCCGTGGAGACCTTAGGGGGAGAAAAACCTTTGAGGGATCCTGTAGAAGTCCTCACCCTCGAGGGATTATTTGCGATTCTAACAACTTGAGGATTTTGTAGGGATGTCATTGGCCAGAATCAGACCTATTTGAAGGCCAAATGCTATGAACCTTTGGTCGACATTGTTCGTTGCTACACTAGGTTTGCTTTTGATGATTAAGGTATCTCTATAGGTTCCGTCTAGTGGGGTCCAGTTGGGGGCTTCTGACCTAACCCAAATATCTGGGCCTATCGGCTAGGGGGAGTTTTAGCGAGGCAGCCTCGTGGGCCCTATCCTGTCGGGTCCAGTCGAGAATCTGGACCTATCGGGTAAGGAAGGTTTTAGGCGAGGCGACCTCATGATGAGACATTACCCTGAAGTCTCTAGCAGGTTAGGCCCTAGCTTTGTCAGTTTCTTGCCTTCGTGGGGATATCTTGCATTTTTGAGGGATCTTTCGGTCATCGTCCTCACCCTCACCCTCAAGGACTTTTGTTGTTTTTGGAGGTGAAACATGAGAGATCTTATGAGGTTCTCATTCTCGAATGAGCCATTTTGTGTTATGATTGGATGCTGGTAGTTGAGGATTTTAGGTAGACCTCGTCAGCCAGAATTATGACTGTTTGGTAATTGGGTGTTGGCTGAGGCTGTGGTGCTCTATCAACCTGCTTTTGTTGGTCCAAGTGCCTTTTGTGGGTTTTTGTTTGAATAGGGGAAGTGGCGCCGTGAATATGGTTTTCACCACCTTCCTTTTATTCAAGGCTTTTCTACCCATGACCTTACGGACATGTCCACCCTTTTCATCCGCTTTTTCCCACGATGCCCTTTTGGGGTTTTCACCGTGCTTGGGTTTTTGTTTTCACTGAACTCTTTTAGTCATGGTTTTGTAACCATGTCCATTTTTTACTCACAGCGTTCCCTTGTCCAGGTGTACACCATGCCCATTTTTTGTGAAGGTGTGTTTAGGGTTATGCCTTTGAGACCTGTGCGGAGCCTTTTAATGTCATGCAACCAAGACGTACACTATAGTTTAAGGTTATACAACTGGGCCATAGTGGTGACGAGAGGTAGTCTGTGGAGGCCATAGAGTAAGTATGGTGACGGCCTTGACTGACTTTGGGGGGATGGCATGAGGCTACCTATGAAAGATGGCAGGTGTATGAATGGTGGGTGAAAAATGATGACCCACTAGCTGATGATGAGTATGGATGGCGAGATGGTTCGCCATTTTGTGAGCATGGGTTAGACTCATTGGGGAATGATGAATAGTGGTAGTGAAGTGAATGGGTTCACTAGAAAAGCAATGAAGGTGGTGTATACACACGAATGGGTCGGTTAGGAAAAGCATGCATGAAAATGCACATAAAGGGGGTGTGCGTGTATGTGGGGGCAAGTTTAAGGTCATGCCTTCTGGACCTGCGTAAAGCAGTTTATCGTCATACAGCTAGGATGTGCACTATGGTTTAAGGTCATATAGCTAGGACCTAGGTCATGCAGTTTAAAGTCATGCAACTAGGACCATGCAGTTTAAGGTCGTGCAATTCGACATCCACAACAGTTTAAGGTCATATAGTTTGGACCATGATGCTGAGCCTTTTAATGTCATGCAGCTAGGACGTAAACTATGGTTTATGGTCATATAGTTCGGACCGTGGCTATGCAATTTAAAGTTATGCAGCGAAGATTAGGCAGTTTAAGGTCGTGTAACTAGACCTCCATTATAGTTTAAGGTCATATAGTTTGGACCATGGTTATGCAATTTAAAGTCATGCAGCGCTGACCATGGCTGTGCAGTTTAAGATCATGCAGCATGGACCACGGCTGTGCAGTTTAAGGTCATACAGCATGGACCATGGCTGTGCAGTTGAAGGTCATGCAGTGCGGACCACGGCTGTGCAGTTTAGAGCCACGTAACTAGGACCAAGTCTATGCAGTTTAAAGTCATGCAGCATGGACCAATGCTGTGCAGTTTTAGGTCATGCAGCTAGGACTAATGCTGTGTTGTTTAAGGCTATGAGGCTAGGACCAAGGCTTTGCAGTTTAGGGTCATGCAGCACGGACTAGGGCTGTGCAGTTTAAGAACATGCAGTTAGAACCAAGGCTGTGCAGTTTAGGGTCATGTAACACGAACCACAACTGTGCAGTTTAAGGTCATCCAGCTAGGACCAATACTGTGCAATTTAGGGTCATGCAACACGGACCACGGCTGTGCAGTTTAAGGTCATGCGGCTAGGACCACGGCTGTGCAATTTAAGGTCATGCGTCTATGAACAAGGTTCTGCAATTTAGGGTCATGCAACACAGACCACGACTGTGCAGTTTAAGGTCATGTAGTGAGGACCAAGACTGTGTAGTTTACGGTCATGCAGCACGGACCACTACTATGCAGTTTAAGGTCATGTGGCTAGGACCAAGGCTGTGCAGTTTAGGGTCATGTAGCATGGACCACGGCTGTGCAGTTTAAGATCATACGACTAGGACCAAGGCTATGCATCTTAGGATCATGCAACATGGACCACAACTGTGTAGTTTAAGGTCATGCGGCTAGAACCACAGATGTGCATTTTAAGTTCATGCGGTTAGGACTAAGACTATGCAGTTTAGGGTCATGCAGCACGAACCACGGTTGTGCAGTTTAAGATCATGCGGCTAGGACCACGACTGTGCAGTTTAAGGTCATGCGGCTAGAACCAAGGCTGTGCAGTTTAGGGTCATGCAGCATGGACTATAATTGTGCAGTTTAAGGTCAAGCAGCATGGACCATGGCTGTGCAGTTTAAGGTCATGCGGCTAGGACCATGGCTATGCAGTTTAAGGTCATGTGGCTAGGACCAAGGCTGTGCAGTTTAGGGTCATGCAGCATGGACCATGGCTGTGTAGTTTAATGTCATGTGGCTAGGACCATGACAGTGCAGTTTAAGGTCATGCGGCTAGGACAAAGACTGTGCAGTTTAGGGTCATGCAGCACAGATCACGGTTGTGCAGTTTATGGTCATGCAGCACAGACCACGACTGTGCAGTTTAAGGTCATTCAGCACGGACTAAGGTGTGGGTCGCCATGTAGGTGAAGCTGCATGGGAGATAGCTCTATGGATAACAATCTGACTCCCTGAGGATAAAAATGGTAAGGGATATACACAAGTAAAGAGATTTAGATGAAGATGGTGGCCCTAAAAGGAGTGGCAAGTGAAAGTGGACTTCACCGGGGATTAGGAGGGTAAGTGTGACTCCCTGGGGATGATGAGTAATGGTGTTCATGTAACTCTGCTGAGAATGACAATCTAGAGTACAGATGCAACCCACTAGGGATAGTGGGTCGCAAAAGGGTGTGACACCTACTGAGGTGTTGGTGTGAAACAGACCCACTGGGGATTAAAAGGGGTAAGCATGACTCATTTTTTCTTTTGCATACGCCTAAATCCACTAGGGATGTTGATGGAATACACCTGACGAAGGGGTGCGTCCATTTCACAATTTAAAGTCATGTGTGTAGACTATTTGTCACGTTGTTCATCATTTTACTATAGGGATGTGAGTTACAGTTTTAAGGTCTTGTAGCTCGGACCTTGGCTACACAGTTTAAGGTCGTGCGGCTAGGACCATGCAGTTTTAAGGTCGTGCAACTAGACTTTCGATACAGTTTAGGGCCATATAGTTTGGACCATGTAGTTTAAGGTCGTGCAACTAGACCGTGGATGTGGTAAGGGAAAGTGACTCGCTTGGGAAACAAGTCATAACTTGAGACTTGACTCATGAAGAGTGAGACTGGGGTGTACGGAACAAACCTCCTGGGGTGGCAGGATGAAGGTCCAGGCGAGAGTGCCATGGCATGCGCACGGCGCTAAGGTTTGGATGGCGCACGCGGCATTAGCCCTTGATGAAGGGCATGCGATGTTAGTCACTTAGTGAGGTGTAAGATGCTGAATCCTTGAGGAAGCGCGCGGCGATAACCCATGACGAGGGCACACAACCACAGCCCCTTGATGAGGCACACGGCTATGGCCTTTGACGAAGGCGCACGTCGATATCCCCTAACGAAGGCACGCAGCGGTAGCCCATGGTGGAGGCACGCTGTGGTAGCCCCTTACAAAGCGCACGGCGATGGCTCCTTTGACCAAGGCACAGGACGATGGCCTTTGACGAAGTGCACGATGGTGGCCTTGATGAAGGCGCGCGGCGGTAGCCCCTGGTGAAAGCTCGTGGCGGTAGCCCCTGGCGAAGGCACGCGGTGGTAGCCCTTAGTGAAGGTGGAAGGCGGTAGCCCTTGACGAAGTGCACGGTGATGACTCCTTTGACGAAGGCACACGGTGATGGCCTTTGACGAAGTGGACGGCGATGGCCTTTGATAAAGCACATGGCGATGGCCTTGATGAAGGAGCGCGGCGGTAGCCTTTGGCGAAGGAGTGTAGCGGTAGCCTTTGGCGAAGGCGTGCGACGGTTGCCCCTAACGAAGCGCACGACATTGGCTCCCTTGACGAAGGCGTGCGGTAATGGCCTTTGACGAAGCACATGGTGATGGCCTTGATGAAGGCGTGCGGTGGTAGCTCCTGACGAAGGCGCACAGCAGTAGCCCTTGACGAAGCGCATGACGATGGCTCCTTTGACGAAGTCACATAGCGATGGCCTTTGATGAAGGCTAACATCTTACGCAGCGCACGGTGATGCCCTTTGACGAAGGCGTGCAGCGATAGTAGCTTACACAGCGCACGGCGATTGCCTCTGGCGAAGGCATGTGACAATAACATCTTACATAACGCTTGTCGATTGTCTCTGGTGAAGGCACGCGGCAATAACCCTTTCGGGTCTCGGGCTTGACCCGCTCCGGCCTGGTCTTGTTGCCGTCAGTAGCTGGGGACTGCAACGTCTTTTCAAACTTGTGAGGGGCAGTTTGTGGCACCGTTGAGTGTAAAAGGGGGAAAACCTTATGGGTAAAACATTTTTTTTAGAGAGAGAGAGATTCGGAGCTTCTAGCAGGAGACTTCCGACAATAATTTCCCAGTCGAAATTTGCAGCAGAGAGGCCATCAGGAGCTTCCTGGCGAGTTTCAGTAGGTCACGAGTCCTTGAGACGTGATTGCGGGTGTTTTCGAAGGGTGCCAAGGCTCTCCTGAGCAGGGGAGAGGGGCTTCTCAAGGGCTCACTTAGAATTTTTTGGTGAAGTTGTAGGAGTCGCAATGGTGTTTTGCCAGAACTGAGGTGATTTTCTGATAGTCCCGAGGCTGAAGGAGAGGTTGCATAGAAGTTAAGGGAGCTGATGGACCTCTGGTTATTGAAAGAAGAAGGAAGAGTAATAGTGGGTTCACTGAAAAACTCAGTGGAATTCCAGTGAGTTTGTGGTGAACTTCTGAAGTGTGAAAGCAGGGAGAAGGGAAATCTACAGGGTCACAGGGAGCTTTCCAGGGATTCTGGTGGTTCTTTTGATTTACCCGGCAATAAGAAGTAGGCGGGGAGGGGTTTTTCGGTAAACAGGAGTGAGTTCCCGGCGAGAAGAGGAAGCGTCGATGAGAACCTGAGGAGTCATAGACCTGCAATGGTTGGGAGATGAAGGGTGGTGAGATGGAGAATGGTCGCCATCCGCACGCACGACGTCGGGTCATGTCGTGATTGTCAAGCGGCGTGCCCAGATTCCAAGGGACGATACCATCTCGTTGTGCTAACGTCGATAGTCTTGTCCTTGGTTGTGAGATGGCGATAGCTTGCCAGCCTTACACCTTGAGTGACCAGTCGTCAATACGCCCTTTAAGTGTTATTCCAGAAGTGAAGAACCTCTCGCAAGTAGGGGAACTCGGCACCAATGAATTCACCGGCAAAAGCTTGGTGAGAGGTGAGCCCATCTGGCTCACCAAGGCTTTATGTGAACCCCGATGGCCTTTAAGCATCACCTTTGTTAGTGACCCTGTCCGGTTGGTGATGAGGGAAGGTAATGAAGACAATGTGAGTGTAGAGGAAGGGGGTAGGCCTCCTGCAAATCCTGTATCGAAACATAGCCTCGAATGGGGACTTACCGACTCTAGGCATGAAGTGGTCTTATACTGGCCTGTGGGTGCAAGGGGAGCACGAATATTTGAAGGGTTACTCGTCATGGACTATAAGAGTGCTCAACCGGTATAGGGACATTCTGAAGCGTGCTTCTCTACTGGACGCCATTCAGTGCTCGGTAGGCTATAATGACTGTTGCTCGAACACTGTCAAGGTGTTTTTGGAGACCTAGAGCCATGTTAGAAAAACATGGCTGCTCAGTCATGGGGAGGCAGGGATATCTTTGCTAGATTTGTATTTCATTGGTGGGCTGCCACTCATTAGTAATATGTATGATGAGTTTGTGCCTTCCAACCCGGTCGTTTTTGGAGATGAGCAGGTCGAGAAGGAAGGCCCGCCGGCTGGGCTTTAAGAGCTGTTTGGGATTTACCCGCTGCTCTGGTCTGAGAATAAGAAGGGATGCATCTCCTTCACTAAGTGGGTGGCCTTTTTCTATGGAGACCGTGATGATGAAGCTGATCCATCACCAAGGAAAGGGGAGAAGGAGCCCCACTTTTTGAGCTGCTGAAGGAGAATGAGCACATCTTCTTAGCCGCTTATCTGGTGCTTTTCTTGTGCAAGTTTGCTCTCCCCGGTGGAGTAGACATTATCCATCCAGGCACTTTCTATTGTGGCCTGTGACATGGCGAGGGGGCGAAAATATGCACTTGCACAGCCGGAACTTTGCAGTATCTACTACGGCTTAGGAGCCATATCTAAGGGAAAGGTCTATCAAGGCGATGAAGGAGGGAATGACATAGTGGATGGAGAAGCATTCCTAGGGGACTTTAAGATGCCTTTCCCCGTGCATTATGTATATGGTTGGCTTGGGGCTTATTTCTCAGACACCTACCTCCGAATCAAAGAATTGGAGGAAACGATGTGCCCGTTTCTATTGAGGATTTCCAAGCAAAAAGCAATCTTCCATACTCCCGACCACGTGCATAGTTTGTTCTGCAACGACCACCTCCACATGAGGAGGCCCACTTGCTCTGTAGGGAATCTCACAAACCGTGCCTTTGTTGACAAGCTGGGCAAGAGCATGGACGGTGCTCCTACTTCTCATAAGGAGCTGATGTATATGCTGAGTGTCAGGGGCGGGGTCCTTCCCTACCGTACTGCTCGTAGTGCAAAACTTGAGGGGTATTTCCCTCATAGATTTGCTCGAAAGCACGAGCTCGATCAAGGTTGCTCATTCTGCATACTTTTTGAGACGCGTCAGAGCAAGATGCCTCGCTGCAAGAAGGACCAATTGGGCACCCACATGGAGACTTGGCTCCCGAGGCACATTCGCACAGCTTGGGCCACGTGCTTGGAGCTCACGGAGGTTAATAAGTATGTGTTGCCATATTTCGAAAGAAGAGTGCAAGCAACTGAAGCCCATGAACTTTGGTGGTGAATCACCAACAATGGGTATTAAGATGTTGGTCAACCCTAGAAAGGGGAGAACTCTCGCTGGAGCAAGGAGACGAGGCAGAGGAAGATGGCAATGACCCCACCACTGGGGGAGGTATTCACCCTAGGCTTTCCTTGGGACTGGCGCACCCATGGGTGGCCTCGCCAAATTGTCGTGGATAGGTCTCTGCACCGGTTTCTCGACATGGAGAAGAAAACAGAGAGCATTTTTTACAATCTCTTTGCTATTTTCAAATGGAAAGAGGGCCGCAAGGTCCCGGGGTATGAAGGGCACCTGGTCCAAGATCTGAATGAGTTGATAGGGACCGGCTCTCATAGCAAGCTGGCTGCCACTTCCTCCAGATCAGGCACCTCGAAGGCTGCCACGCCTGAATAGGCAAGAGGAAAGAAGAGAAATAGCGACTCCTCGAGTTCCGATTAAGAAGGCGCCCAAGGCTTCGAAATGCAGAGGGTGTAAGATCTCAGTGGTCCATGAGTCAGAAGACGACTCCTCACCATCGGCTTCTTCAGAGGCCTGCATGTCTCCTGTTATTTTTGCATCATCCTCTTCTCTTGAAGATTCACCTTCTCATTCACCTGAACCTTCTTTTGGCCGGTCAGAGGCTCAGGCTGATGCCTTAGATCCTACTGCCCCGATCGAAATTACTTCGGAACAGGAAGTGATTGAAGGGGAGGGCCTAATCCCGATGGAGGTGAACGGGGCTGATGAGGCTGGCCTTGATGAGGAGCTTAAGGGGGAGAGGACCTTCGGAGCTCTGAAGGTTGCCATGCCTACTACGGAAAGGGAAGCCCTGGTAAAACTTGCGGTTAAAGAAGAGGGTGGAGCCTCAGGGACTGAAGAGGGACCACCCTAGCAGCAAGAAGTTGCTCCCCCGAGTGATGTAGCTGTAGGGGATGCAGAGGCAGGACATCCTC
This sequence comes from Amborella trichopoda, assembly GCF_000471905.2. Next base: position 1,279,436 of record NW_006499997.1, on the reverse strand, counting down.
GAGGGTCGGACCTGAAGGGCCCAAAGGCGGCACCCCTAACTGTTGAGGAGGCAGGCCCCGTAGGAGAGCCTGTAGTTGAAATGGTTGTTGTGGTGGACAAGGGCGAAGACGGTGAGGGAGAAGGTGTCGAACTTGTCGAGGTGGAGATGGCGGCTTAGACACCGGGATAAGTTGCTGTCCTGGGAGAGAAGGCTACCATGGTGCAGCTTGACACTGAGGAAGTAGCTCCTGGTGCGGAGGTCAGCCTTGCCTTAACTAAGGCTACGGAGCTTTCAAAGGGTGAAGCAACAACACCTGAGCGCGAGAGTGTCGAGCCCGAAGTGGGCACGGCGGGGGATCTGAGCGAGAGAGTTGTTGTTGAGCTATTAGGGCAACTTGAGGTTGCCCCTGAATCTAGGGAGCTTGAGGTCTTGGTTGCAACTGGGGACCTCTTGCTATGGTTGCCCCTACTATACTGCCTAGGCCTACTTTCAATGGGCTGTCAAGCTTCATTTTTTAGCTGCTTCGAACGGGCCTCCAGAAGCTAAAGGAGCAGTCTTTTGAAGAGCTTCGAAAAACGATCCCACAATTGACGGGGATCGCCTTAGCGAGTGTGCCCAAAGTCCTCCCTTACTTTGACAGCATTGCTAATGAGCTAGAGGGATGGAGAATGATGGCCCTACAGATGGAGAAGGCTGCAATGCGTCTAGAGGGCTCGCAGCTACAGTCATTGGAGGCTTCCCTAGCACAAAATCGGGAGCTGGCAGAGGTCCAAGTAGGGGAGATGGAGGTTACCGTTTCTCAGAAGTCCTCTCTTGCAGAGAAGGCCGTAGCGCGCCATAGCAAGGTGCAAACCCTGAAGGCGAAGATTGCCAAATGGGCACAAGAGCTTGCCAGGTTGGAGGAGGAAACGATAGTTTGGGAGGCCAAAGATAAGGAACTGGGCCAGAAGCTACTGGACCTCGAGTATTCCTTGATCGAGCAGCTAGCCCTAGTGGAGCACGAGGCTGGGCTGGTGGCTGAATTGAGAGTGGGCATCGAGCAAGCGAGAGCCTCAGCCGAAGAGTGCAAGGGGAAGGTCAATGAGATCATTGACATTTTTTTACAACATTTTCTTTCTATTTTTCTTTATTCTTTCCATTGTAAAGAAAAGACACTCGTAATATTCTCTTCGATGAATGAAATAGTTCTTTTCTTTCTTTATGCAATGCATGTTTTTTATTCTTCCTTCTCTTTTTTACTGCTTCTGCCCTTTCACAGTGTGAGACGAAAAACGATATCCAACTCCTTGCTTCGTCTTTTGACCGTTTCCGTGGCTTCAATGACCTCGAATGGGGAAGTAGCTGTTTCCTCACCCCTTGGTGTTTGATTGAACGTGGGTTCATAATTCATGACTCTCATGATTTGGTGAGCCTATTCGCTATAAATTCTTCAATTTGGGTGAGCTTTGGCTTTATTCGAGGTGCATTGATTTTGAGCTTGTCATAAGTCTTAGTCTCACGGACAAACTCCTTTAAGTGCTTTGAAACGACACACATAACCTCCAACTGATTCTGGAGGCTACGAACCTCGCTTATCCACTGTGCCATGGGGTCTTGTTCCTGAGAGCCGGAGGGCTGACTCTTGCCCACCTGTTCCTCTTTGGGACCCTCTGAGAGATGAAAGACCTTCTCTTGGTTGCTGGTGATCACCTTTTTCTAAGAGGGTGGAATTTGGAGTACCCTCCTCGGTGGTTGGTGTGCCATTTCTGCTTCTAAAAGAGCAATGGGGACGTGCATAACCTTTTGCTGCTTCGACGTATAGGTAATCCTCGGTACTGGAAGGTCTACCTCCAGGGCTTCCTCAGTCTCAAGAGTTACTTCTAGCTCGCCATTTTGTTCTGGCGAATTAGAAGCAGAGGTAGAGGGGGAAGCTTTGTCTTCGGGAGAAGGCACCATGACCTCGGAGAGGTGACAAGGTATACTTGGGCAGATATGAGTCAAAGGGAGGGTTTTGCCTTGTCTTTCCTCCTCTTTGAACATGTTTATAATCATTCGTCCCAAATCTTAAGCGTCATCTTGAGACGAGGGTCCTGTCTCTCTCAAAGGCTTCCAATCATCATTCCTTAACTTTTCTGATGCTGAAAGGTCAGTGAAATAATACTTAGCATCAACATAATGAGTTTCGGCTTCATGGAATGGTCTTTTGTCAGCATAGATCGTGTGTTGTCTCCCATCTCGGTTGTACTTGAAGCATTGGTGGAGAATGGAAGGAACCACCCCTAATCATGAAGCCAAGGCCGGCCGAGCAGGACATTGTAAGATGTATCGGTGCCGATCACATGAAACTAAGCGTAATCGTTTAGGTCACCGATCTTGAGGCAAAGGCGCACTGTGCCAGCTGGCTTTTCTCCTGATTGGTTGAACCCTTGTATGGTGATGTGGGTAGGAGTGAGGTCGTCATATCGTAATCCCAATCGGGTGAGGATCTTATTGGGATCAGGTTGACTACTGACCCTCCATCCAGCATGATCCGGTTGATACGGCAAGCGTGTAGTTCACCATTCACAAAGAGGGGGCGATTGTGGAATTTGCCACCCAACTGAAAGTCATCTTAGGGAAAGGAGATTGCCAAGCACCCACTCAAGATGGATGGGTCAACCTTAATAGGCTTCACTTCAATCTTGTATACCTCTAGGTTAGAAAGAGCTTGCACCAGGGCCATGTGATAGTCTCTAGACAGCAGAAGGGCGTCATAGATACTTAGAAGGGCTGGAAGCTTCCTCAAGTGCCCAATTACATTGTATTTCACTTTATCCTCATTAGTATTCTGCGTTCCTGATCCAGTCACTGGTGTAGAAGGTAAGGTAGGCTTAGGAACAGGTTTTGGTTGAGTTTTGGTTTGTGACACTGACTGACTTTGTTGTTCAGCCAGTGCAGTTTAGGTTGATGGGGAGGCAATGGGTATTTGTATCAAGGATGTAGAGGTTTGAGGTTGAGGCTTAGGGAAAAGTGAAGGATCAGGAAACTTGATAATCTTGAGCTTTTGAGGTGTGGGTTGTAACTTATTTCTTCATCTTAAGCTCATTTGCCACGTGCTGGATGATACTTCCAAGATTTGCACCATGTGGGAGGATTCTTTGGAAGAGGAGCTTGAAGATGGCTCGGTTCTGACCTTGGTTGACAAGGCGTCGGCGACTGTCAAGAATCCAGCCGCCTGGGTCAGCATCTTTCTTAGGCGCTTTCGCTATGAACTGCTAAGGCTGGTGCCTCCGAGCTCTCTATTCAGAGTATCAAAGTCTGGGCACCGTAGAGCTGCACCTGTGGAAGAAATAAAAGAGGAGGCAGAAGAAGAAGTGTTTCGAGCAGCTTTTTACGTCGTCGCCGGAATTGAACGTGTGCAGGGGGTATTTTAGGTCTTACCCCAACTTTAGCGTGCTTTTAGCATCATCACCATTGGAGGACTCTCGAGCCATTGATGACTCAGGGATATCCATCTGATTGGACGACAGGATAAGGCGAGCTGCGCTTGGGATGAAGTCTTGTAAGGTTGGCAGTAGAGGAAGGGGTCTGAGAAAATTTTCCTCAACTGGTGGCTGAGGGAGATAATTCTTTCGGCGAGCGGACCTTGGTGCCCGTCTCCTTTTTTATCCCTGAGGAGGGGTTTGGTTCAGCCTATCGGGATGATGAGTAGTCCTGGCTTGGTGGACTGCCTCACGCTTCAAGGATTTGAGCCTACTTCGCCCATGGTAGACTTCCCAATGTGGAGAGGTCGAGGGCTCTGAAGGGTCTGGTGTATGCCCATAGGGGACCTGTAGGGGGGTGGATGGGAGTGATGGCTCGGGAGTGCTTTGAGAGAACCGCACAAATAATGTGGCCTTCCTGCACCTTCTGAGTGACATTAGCTTCAAACCCAGAGCATTCCTTCTGCTTGTGGCTCCATACTTGATGAAATGGGCACCAGATGTTTTCTGTACCCTGGGCAAGGCGTTTGGTTTTCCTGACGAGCTTGGGAGTGACGAGACCCTGTTGGAGCATCTCCTCGAAGAGGGCCTGCAGAGGGTCTAGCTCAGCGCGTCCTGGGGCTTGCGGCGGGAGTTCTTCTTGCACTGGTGGAAGAGGGACTTGAGGGCATCCTTCTGGGTTAGCATGAGCTTCTTGGCATTCCTGCATCTTCTTTATCAAGCGTTCATGGAAGCCAGTGCATTTGTTCACGTCATGGCCTCATATCAGGTGATACGAGCACTAGAGGTTCTAAGTTCCTAGAGGTAGGAACTTGGGCTGCCTTGTTGGCTTTGGCGTGATGTGTCCCTCTTCGAGCATTATGAAAAATAGTGCACGGAGGATGACGGGTGCCCCATCATCTTCCTATATTGTCACTATGTGAGAAGCCTCAGTTGCCCAGAACGCTTTCTTTAACTCTTCAAGATCTATCTGACCCTTATTAATAAGGGATTCGATAGTGTCATTGAGCTTATAGCAATCCTGAGTGGGGTGGCCTACTTTTTTGTGATAGGAGCAATACCTCTTGTGTGTCTCCTATCCAGCTTGTTTTGGAGTGCTGACCTCCGGCAACTGGATCATGTTTTGCTCCAATAGTAGTCGAAGCAGTGGAGGAGTCCACTCCTTATCGAAAAGTTACACCTTGTTCTAGTGTCGCTTTATGTTTTTAGGGGGTAGGACCTTATTGTAGGATTGTTGCTTGCCCCCGGCCTGAGGCGTTTGTGCCTTAGAGTGGTCCAGGGTTTGAGGGGTAGCTTTGTTAGTGTCAGTTATGGTGACAGCCGCACTGATCATTGCTTTTTGCTGGTTGCCCCGATTGTTCGAGCGGGAGTTTGAACCAGAGGGTTACTAATGTGATCCACCATGGTGTTTGGACAGACCTTCGATACGAATTGCTTTAGAGATGAGCTCTGACATGGAGGGTGGATTGGAAGCCTCAACATGCAGAGCGATCTTAAGAAGCACGTTTCGTATGCAGGCCTGGACAACTTCTTTCTCAGTCATGGGAGTGGTAAGAAAGGTTGTCAGCTCTCTCTATCGGGCAATGAACTTGTCAACTGGCTCACCAAGGTCTTGAGTCAGAGTGAGGAGCTCAATGGTTTCTACGTTCCTTTGGACTTTGAAGAAGCATTTGTAAAACAACTTCTCCATTTCCTTCCATGTGTGCACCGAGTTTGGAGGAAGCCGAGCATACCACTGGAAGGTTGGCTGTAACAATCCTAAAATTTTAAAAAAAAAAAAAAAAAAGAAGGAG
>NW_006499997.1:1252889-1271897 GCF_000471905.2 Amborella trichopoda | reverse complement strand
GTGTGACATTGGCCCTTTGAGAGTTTCGAAAAACTGACGGAGGAGGAGTCATCCGTCAGTCGTTGTCTCATGACAGGCCGCTTGGAAGTGGGCAGTATGCTGGTGCGGGGATGTAGTACTGTTGAACAGGAGAAGCTTCCCCTTTTGGTAATTCGGGGGAAACGACACTTGGTCGATGTACGAAGGGTACAACTTCTGGTAGAGCAGCGCCTCTTGCATGCCTGGGACCTTGTTCTTAAGACTGTGGGCCACCATGGCATTTATATCGGTTTGGGAAACCCCACGGGAAGAGCTATCCTAAGAGACAAGTGGGGGAGTTTGCCTGGGAATGGTGTCTTCACCAGCCGGAGAATCGGTCTCATAGTGAGAAGAAGGGGAGCTGGAGGCTTCTAGGCATTCCATCTTTTCGAGGATGGACTGCATCATTACCTCAAACCTGGTCATCTGATCTTCTTGGGCGTCATCCGGCTCTTCAATCACCATGACACTGACCGTTTCTTCTGGAAGGTCAGAGTCAGGTGGAGTAAGGGATGGTCGGGGTGGCAAGTCAGTTTGCGAGGGCTCAGCATGCCTTGACTGGACTCGAGCCTTGTATACTAACCTTGTGAGGACCAGTTCTTGACGGTCTTAGGGCCGTGGCTTCTGGGTAGTGGTCACCGAGCAATATTCTTGAACTCGCTCAGGCTCAGGGATCCGCAGGGGAAAGAAAGGACTATGATTTAGGAGGTGACCAAAGGTTGTAACCTCAACTTCCTTGAGGGTTTCGTTGGCCAGGATCTGCAGACCTTTCTTCTGCTTGAGCTTGAGGCGGCTATGGACGTCACTCCAGAATCGAGCCTGAGGCTTAGACTGCCCCGCTTTTCTTGAGCAAGCGAGGACCGTGTCTATTAACTGAAGCAAAGAGTAGAGTCCAAGGACTGAGGGCAGCTTGGGTCGCTGCTTTGGAGGCTGGAGGCCTCTGTCTGACATCAGGTCGTTGCCCCGAGTTTCTTTGTGGGGCCTGAGTGCACGGCTGACTCAAGCTGGTGCTCTTAGGGAAGACCTTTGAGTATCAGGTCTCGAGATGCTCGCCTGGTGTAGGAAGATTGACAGAAGAAGGAGCCAGTTCTTGACTCCGCCTAATCCGGGATCGGGGAGGAACCTGCAAAGCTGGTGTGTGTGCACCTTCAGGGTTAGCAGTCCAGGTGACTTAGGGGTCAGCCTGGGCTCAGTCAATGGGTTCGACCTTGAAAGGTTGAGACCCACGAGCTTATGCCTGTGAGGGATCAGGAGGGATCCCTTCTCTCATAGGATGAAGCTGTGTGTGCAGGGAGGGAGGATGAAGTGATTGACCTTCATGTGTGTTGAAAGGTATTTTTCATAAACATGGGGCTCCCGCTCAATAAAGGCCTAACAAATAGTGGAAATTTGGACAGTCTCAGAATAGTCCCAAAACTGGCTAATGAGGTCTCTCAAGAATCTCTTGCCAAGTTTCGTCACATTCCGACATGTCTAAGGCAGTGCAGATTGAGAAACAGTTTCAGCAGAATCGACCTTTAGCACCCTAAAATGGACCCCTATAACTAGAGCTACATTTTCAGCATCTCAAGTTACTGTGGGACCATCACAATTGGATCTTTCACTGTTGAAAAACCCCAAGGGTCAAGTTTCAGCTAAAACGGACATTCTAGGAAGAAGTTATAAGTGAAAGAGTGAAACAGGAGAAGCTGCACGCTATTCCCGTGCGACCACCCTGCAACACTACACCATTGAAGGGACAATCACGACTAGTGACTTTTGACGCTTATATCTCACTTTTCTTAAGTCGGATCGCACTCAAATTTGGGGAGCGTGTTCGTCAAGTCAAGACGAGCGATTCATTATGTCACGCCTCGTGACGATAACCAAGTGCGAAGAAAAGCTACAGAGAAGTTGTTGATTCGTGAAAAAAAGTACAGGAAATTCAACAGCGTCATGCCTCGCTCGAGTGGCCAAATCACGCAGTTCGCGAGTCTGATCGTTGCGAGACCAATTCCAATGCAGGCGTACGGTCTCGAGCCTTCTCTGATCCGAACCCCGTACATGATTAATGCTTGGATTCTGCACATGAAGCTGACGAACATACTACAAATTCCATCGTCAAAAATTCCAAACTCGTAAAGTCTTCGTTCGGCCACATAATCGAGCTGCGTTTGGTGCCCGTGATCGTAGTAGCATGCTCAATGTGATTTAGTGAAGAAAGCACAAAAAAATATCAAGGAATAAACACACTATCGATTTAAACTTTCAAGATCTATTGAAATTTCAAGTCACATGATCGTGCATCGAAAACACAATCCATGGCTCAAAGTTTGTATCAAATTAATCGTCATGCCGAGCCCTATAAGAAAACAATCTTCTTACGATCAACCAAGCATCAGAATGACCCCGGATCAGCCATGCAAGATCACACAAGTCCTAGGGCAACAAATGGACTATTATGGAATTCCACTACTTGTTAGGAAGGGGCAAATCTATCATTTTTCACCCTATTTTTTAATTTCTTTTAATTCAATTTAATCTTAATTTCACCCAAATCTATCATTTTTCACCCAAATATGGTTACTTTTGATCATCCACCCATATTTGGTGCATATTTAGATATACATGTACCATCATTGTACGCAAAAGAAAAGAAGAGGCAGAGGCATACACACACAAGAGAGAGTTTTCACTAAATACAAGTTTCTATTTCTTACCATTGTGGTGTCATATTTGAGAGAGAGTGAGGTGAGAGAAACTTTTTGACTGGTACCCTTAAGGTTGAGGTAAACCTTCTCTCTCTTCTCCCCTCTCTTCTCCCCCTTCTTTGTCTGAGTTCCTTGCAGAGGTCGTGCATGGTAGTGGCAGTGCCATGCATGCCACTCCCTTGGTCCCATAGGTTGTGCATGGTGGTGGTAGCGCCATGCACTAGTCCCCCACCCCTTCTACTTGTCTATCTCTTTCTTCTAGTGAAGTCTATAGATGACGAACCCAGACGGCAAAGCTTGTTGCCGCCTGCAAGGGTTTTATCTATTGCGCATCTAGCGGAGATGGCGATACCTATCGCCGCCCGCTAGAGGCTCTAGCGACATCCATCGCCGTCCGTGAGCTTCCTTCGTGCGATTGATGCCCATCGACGTTCTCCCTGCTTCCCGTGCCTATCGTTGTGCGACCTAGGAGAAGTTATTGCCGTGTGCCTCATCAGGAGCTGGCGCTGTCCACAAGGGATGCGTCATCTCCTTGCATTGCCCATCGCGATGCCTATTGATGTCCAGACTTCCCCTTCTCTTTGTTGTCTTGTTTTTTCCTCTTCACCGTTTGACTGAGGGTAGACCTAGCCTATCACCGACACACTGACCTCGGTTTCATGTAGTATTGTCGTCATGTTGGTCCTGAGAACCATGCCTGTCTTGCTACCATTGCGAGATCGGTAATTTCTGGTTGTCATGTTAGTCTCACCCCCACGTTAAGCTCTCTTGTCATTTCTATCTTTCACCAAACCTTACACTTCATCTCCTTTTCATGTGAACGTGCATTTCCCTAAGACAAGGGTGGGTCCTTTCGACCCACTTGTCTAACAAATTAACCATAAAAGTGCTGTGTAGAAAAAACAAGAGGATTATAGGTCAAGGGACGCGATTTTGAACCAACTAAAGCAGTTGGGGGGCTTTCTTCGTGATATAAGAGGGCTCCCACGTGAGCAAGCCCGAGTAAGTCCCGAACCCACCTAAAATTCCTCTCTCATTGGTTGGTATACCTGCCCTTGCCCTCTAGCAAGGTTCCGAGAGAGCAATCTCAAATCATGGGTTCACCAGAAACCTGAGACACGTGCCTTCAGATCACTTAGATCCTCACCTAACTAGCTTGATGACACTACTGGGGACTTACTGCCCCTTAGTCGGTTCGCTCTTGTTTGACCAATTTTCTTTTTACTTTCTACACCTATTTCTATGGCACATGGGTTGTTCAACCCATTCATCCGAGTCGAGGACTTCCTTATCCCTGCACTCGTAGCTATCCCAAGGAAGCGAGTCGCTCAAGCCTCCTTCCCTACTCTCCTTCTGAGTCAGGAGTCATGATTTGACTCCTAGGTTCTCACCAGAATTGGTGCGAGAGGGGACTTAAAAGTCCCTGCCTCCCCGCTTTCTCACCCTGGTGGACTCTCCACCAAGGCCCCTTACATGCAACTTAAGGGGATTTATGACATAAGGAATGATACCCTCAAGCCTTATCATGACACGGCCAAATCTTATATAGCCCAGTTTGACGATTTCTCCCTAAGTCATATCCCTAGAAGGCTAAACTCGCAAGTCGATGCGCTGGCAAAGGTCGGGGCCACCATTCAACTGTCTTTATCAAGGCCCTCACCTATCTGGATAATAGAATGGAGACATGTTGACTTGAGAACCAAAGTTGATGTAGATGATGAGAGAGATGTCTTCCCTGAATGCCCGCCTTATGCATTCGGAGCACTCCTTGCAGCCTAGAATGTCATTAAGGCAGAGCAGGAAATGTCCCAAGATAAAGAATTCAAGGCTGAGAAGCAGGAGCCGGAATGCTTTGACCCGATATGTGCAGAGGTTGAACATGTGGAAGACTAGAGGTAGCCTATCATCAACTTCATAAAGCATGGAAGGCTACTGAGGATCAGGTGGAACACAATGATATACGACAGAGGTCTACCAAGTACACCCTCCTTGATGGGGATGTTCTCTTTCATCGATCATTTAACAGAAATCTCCTTAAACACATCAATGCACGAGAAGCAATTAAAGTACAAGAAGAAGTGCATTCGGGTATCTGCGGGCTGCATCAATCCGGCCTTAAGCTTTATGAGCGCATATACAGACTCGACTATTATTGGCCTTCAATGATGGCTGATGCCCAAAACTATGCTAAAAAATGTCAGGTGTGCCAAATGCACTCAAGCCTCATTTATCAGCCCTCAGAGCCTCTCCATCCTATAATGACATCATGGCCCTTTTCCCAGTGGGGTATGGACATTGTAGAACCCATCAACCCTCCTTCTGCCTTGAGTCATGCCTTCATTCTAACAGCGACAGATTACTTTTCCAAGTGGGTTGAAGCGGTCCCTCTCAAGCAGGTTCCAGGGGCCACTGTGGCCAACTTCGTGTGTCACCAAATTATATACCGGTTCGGGGTTCCGGACCAAATAATCTCTAATAATGGCCCTCAGTTAAGAAGCCATCACATTGATCACCTAGTTAACCAGTTCAGTTTTGAGTGGAAGTACTCGACCATGTACCAACCTCGAGCCAATGGTTTAGCTGAGGCATTCAATAAAACCCAGTGCGGGGTGCTCCGAAAGTCAGTTTCGAAGTCAAAGAAGAATTGACATGAGAGGTTGCCTGAAGCTCTATGGGCCTATCGCACCACCACTCGGAATGCTCTACTCCTTATTCCCTGGTTTATGGAGCTGAGGCAGTTTTACCCCTCGAGGTTCAAATACACTCACTCCATGTCGCTATACATCAGGGACTGACTGAAGATGAGAGGGTCAAGCTCCGTTATTAGGAGTTGGATGCTCTTGATGAAAAAAGGCTAGAGGCACAACAAAACCTTGAGCTCAATCAGGGGAGAATGAAGAGATCCTTTGACAAGTCTGTCAAGCTTCGCTTATTTGCTCGTGGAGATCTAGTTCTAGCAGTCAAGAGACCGATTGTCATGCATTGATGCCGCAAAGGAAAGTTTGAACCCAAGTAGGAAGGTCCCTTCATATTAAAAAAGGTCACACCAAATGGGGCCTATCTATTGGCAAACACTGATGGAGAAGAGGAAATGCCCCCTATCAATGGGCGATACCTAAAGAAGTATTTTCCCTGATGTGCTCTTAAAATGTAGTGGTGTAGTAAAAAGAAAGAAATTGAAAAGAAAAATAGCAACCCAACTCAAAAGGAACTCATTTCTTTTGCAAAAGCCGATTATCAGGGAAGGTATAGATATAGTATCAATAGTTGCTCTTGCTTAAGAGTAAAAGAGGATGTTCACGTCGAGGTGTTAGTCTTGCTTTCGAGAAGGCCCGACCATTTCCAAGTCAGCTTCAATGTATTTGACGAAGTAGGGCTGGTTTCTAGGAGAGGGAAGAAGTACTCTGATAGAGTCTATCAGACATACAGAGCGGACTTCCCTGACAAGGAGCTGCCTATGATAGATGCCCTTCCTCAAGACAACATGGACTTCACTACTATGCTGGAGCACTTGGCTTCCAATAGACCACAGTGGCTGGGCCTTCTCATTTGCCATCATTCTTGGCCCCCACAAGGCATTGCCGTTGGTGGTCATCGCAGCGCGCTCTCTAAAAGGTTTATCGTCATGCACATTGTCTAAGGATTAACGCCGTGTGCCTTACTCATGTTAACGCCGTGTGCTTTACTAAAGACGTTAACGTCGCATGCTTCACCAGAAGCTAACGCCATGAACTTCACCGGTGGCCTAACACGGTGCGCATCATCCACAGGCCCAACATCGTGCACGCATCATCTAGGCCTAGCACCACATGCGTCATTCAAAACCTAGCGTCGCACGCATGCTATGGCACTCCGTCTGTGAATTTCTCTCACTATTCTAGTGGAGCTACACCTAGATATTACTACATGACCACCTTTCTACATCCCTAGGAAGTCCATCCCTTGCACCACAGCCATCATATCCTAAGGGAGTCAAGCCTGCAGTTACGGCTCTGTTCCCCATGGAGTCACATTCCCTTACCATATTATAGTCTAGGTGCATGACCCTAAACTTCATGGTCTAAACTATATGACCATAAATTGTAGCGGAGGTCTAGTTGCATGACCTTAAACTGCATTGTCCTAGCCGTATGACTTTAAACTGCATAGCCATGGTCTGAGCTAGCTACACCCAGATATTACGACATGACCATCGTTCTACATCCCTAGGAAGTCCATCCCCTGCACCACAGCCATCATATCCTCAGGGAGTCAAGCCTCCAGTTACGGCTCTGTTCCCCATGGAGTCACATTCCCTTACCATATTATGGTCTAGGTGCACAACCCTAAACTTCATGATCCCAACTATATGATCATAAATTGTAGCGGAGGTCTAGTTGCATGACCTTAAACTGCATTGTCCTAGCCGTATGACTTTAAACTGCATAGCCATGGTCCGAGCTACAAGACCTTAAAACAGCAATGCACGTCCTTGTAGTAAGAACTTAAACGGTACGACCAATAGTCCATTCGTATGATTTTAAACTGTGAAATGGACGCACCTCTTCTCTGGCGTATTCCATCACTATCCTCAGTAGGGTTGCATCTGTTCTCCGGCCTGTCATTCTCAGCGGAGTTACATGCATACCATTGCTCATTATCCCCATGGAGTCATATTTACCCCATTAATCCCCAATGGGTCTGCTTCTAACCGAGCCACTGTCTCTATCCCCCATAGAGCTTTACTTACACGGCGAACCACAATGGTCTGTGCTGCATGACCTTAAACTGCACAGCCATGGTCTAGATGCACGACCCTAAACTACATGGTCCAAACTATATGACTTTAAACTGTAGCGGAGGTCTATTTTCACGACCTTAAACTGCATGGTCCAAGCTGTATGAATTTAAACTGCACAACCATAGTTCAAACTATATGACCTAAAACTATAGTGCACATCCTGGTCGCATGACATTAAAAGGCTTAGCACCATGGTCCGAACTATATGGCACTAAACTATAGCAGAGGTCTATTTGCACGACCTTAAACTGCATGGTCCTAGTTGCATGACTTTAAACTGTATAACCACGGTCCAAGCTATATGACCATAAACCATAGTGCACGTCTTGATCGCATGACATTAAACTGCTTTGCATTGGTCCCGGAGGCATGACCCTAAACGTGCCCTCAAAAATGCGTACACACCCTTTACGTGCATCACCTTCAGCACCTCGTTATTAAAACCATCTTCCTCCATTACCATTCATCATTCCCCAGTGAGTCTCACCCATGCTCACATAACGGTGAACCATCCTACCATCCATATTTGCCGTCAGCTAGCTGGTCACCACTATCCACCTCCCATTTCCCAAAGTGAGTACAATCACCACCATGCTCACTCTATGGCCTCTAAAGGCTTCCATCCATCACCACCATGGTCCAGCTGTACGACCCTAAACTATAATGCACATCCTAGCTGTATGACATTAAAAGGCTCCGCACAGGTCCCGAAGGCATGACCCTAAACATGCCTTCACAAAAAAAGAAGAATAAAATAACAGCCATGGTGTATACCTAGACAAGGGAACGCCATGAGTAAAAATGACAGACGGGCATGGTCACGAAACCATGAGTAAAGAGTTCCGTGAAAATAAAACCCAGGAATGGTGAAAACCCAAAAGGGCACCGTGAGCAAAAACGGATGAAAAGGGGTGGACATGGCCACAAGGTCATGGGTAAAAGTGCCAAAAAATAAAATAGGTTGGTGAAAACCTTCTTTAGTGCCCCACTTCCCTAGTCCAGGTGAAAACCCACAAAGGGCGCTTGGACCGATAAAGCAGGTTGATGCAACATCACAGCCTCAGCCGGCACCCAATTGCTAAACAAGAGTAATTCTGGCTAACGAGGTCCACACAAAACCCACAGCCGTCAGGATCCAATAAAAAACACAAGATGGCTCACCCGAGAGTGAAAGCCTCACAAGATCTCCCAAATACCAAAATCAAAGAGAGTCCTTGAGGGTGAGGATGATGATCGAAAGATCCCTCCAAAAACAAGAAGAGTCCTTGAGGATGAGGACAATGACCGAAAGATCCCTCCAAAGGCAAAAAGAGTCCTTGAGGGTGAGGATGATGACTGAAAGATCCCTCCAAAAATAGGAAGAGTCCTTGAGGGCGAGGATGATGACCAAAAGATCCCTCAAAAAATAAGAAGAGTCTTTGAGGGTAAGGTCGATGATTGAAAGATCCCTCCAAAAACAAGAAGAGACCTTGAGGGTGAGGACGATGACCAAAAGATCTCTCAAAAAACAAAAAGAGTCCTTGAGGGTGAGGACGATGACCGAAAGATCCCTCTAAAATAAAAAAACGTAATTGAGGGTGAGGATGATGAGCAAAAGATCCCTATAAATAAAAAAGAGTCCCTAGGGTGAGGACGATGACCACAAGATCCCTCAAAAACACAAAATGACCCTCTGGGGTAGGGTGAGGACTGTAAATACCAATCTCTCCATGTCGCAAACTCGTCTGACAGGGTGAAGACATTAAAAACTAACCCCTACGGTCCCGTGAGGGTGAGGACCATGACAAGATCCCTCAAAATCTCTTCTCCTCCTAAAGTCTCTACGGATGGACTTGTACATTACATCTAAATGTCTGAGCATCCTAATTACAATATTGAGTGAAACTCCTCGGTGTTAACGTGGTCCTGTGGCTAGGAAGAAAAAAGAAATAAAGCCAGAGGAAATTTTTTGACTGTTATCCTTCTCGCTTCTGTCGACGCATAACATTCGATGGGGTATGTTGTTCGAAGGCATTTTTCAGCACCAAGGGTCCCCGATGCGGAAGAGAAGTCGGTCAATAAAGCTTGACAAATAGTGGAAATTTTGACAGCCTCAGAATGGCCCCAGAACAAGTCAAGATCTTCATGAGGACTCATAAGATCCTCTTGCCAAGTTTCGTCACATTTTGACATTTCTAAGGTAATGCAGATTGAGAAATAGTTTCGGCAGAATCAGCCTCTAGCACCCTGAAACGGACTCCTATAACTGTAACCCTACTCTTAGAGCATTAAACGGCTATGGGACGCTCATCATTGGATCCGATATGGTTGACAACCCCCAGGGGTCAAATTTTAGCTTCAACGAACACTCGAGGAAGAAGTTATGAGTAAAAGACCAAAACAGGAGGAGCAGCACACTATTCTTGTGTGGCCACTCTGCAACTAAACTCCCTTAAAGCACAGTCATGAACAATAAATTTGCAATTTTCATATCTCCCTCGTCCAAGATCGGATCGCACTCAAACTTATTGGAACATGTTCGTCTCGTCGAAACGAGCATTTTGATATGTGGTACGTCCCGTGACTATGTTGAATCAATGAGAAAAGCTAGAGAGAAGTTTACGATTTTAAGAAACGTGTTGCAGAAAATCAGCAGGACCTCCACTCACTCAAGTAACCATATCACAAAGGCTGCAAGCCTGATCAATGCGATACTAGTTGCATCACGTGCGTAAGATCCGTGGCTATTGCTGGTTCGAACGCCACGCATGATGAACGATCGGATTTGACATAAGATCTACTTGAAGTCACTGCAGATTTCGGCAGCCGAAATCCTAAATTCTTGCCAAAAGTTCAAGATTGTCAAATTTTCATTCGGGCACCAAATCGCGTCCCTTTCATTACAACGCGATCGTGGTGACATGCTCAGAGCAATTCAGTGAAGAAATCGAAGAAAAACATCAAGATAAAGATGCACTATCAATCAAAAGTTTTCAAGATATATTCAAATTTTGAGTTACGTGATCATGCCTTTAAAGTGTGATTTATGGCTTAAAATTATTATCAAAATGATCGTAGCATTGAGCCCTAAGCGATGGAAATCATTGTTTGTTCATTCAGATGCCAGATAGTCAATGGATCATCTGAGAAGAATTAAGAACGTCCTTAGTTCTCAACAGTGACTGTTTTAGAATTTTCCTAATTGTTAAGAATGGGCAAATTTGTCACTTTTCACCCTATTTTTTTATTTTTTATTCAAATAAACCTTAATTAACCTCAATTAGGGTTAGTTTTGGGTGATTCAGTCATGTTTTAGCCTTAGTCTATAAATCGACGCTACCTCTCATTGACAGGGGGACCTTTGGAGAAGAGACCTAAAGGCTGAAAAAATCATTGTACAAGCATTCCACCTTTGATCAATAAAAATCAAAGCTTTCTTCTTGAGTTCTCTTGAGCACATCTTGGAGAGAGAGAGAGAGGAGAGAGAAAATTTAGAGCCCCTCCTATCTTCAAGGTATTTTCTCTCTCTCCCCTTCTTCTCTCTCTTCAATTTTATTTTCTCTTCTTTTCTCTCTTCTTCTTCGTATGTATTCTTCTTCTTTGCTGGTCTTTCCTAAAGGCCATGCACGGTAGTGGCAATATCATGCATGCCTATTTCTTTCTTCCCCTTCCTATGGTTTCACAGGTTATGCATGACGATGGCAGCGCCATGCGCGAGCTTCTCTCTCTCCCCCTTCGTTCGTTTGTTTTCCTCAATATGGTTTACGTACGACGTTAGTCATCGTTGTGCGTACATCATCTAAAGGAACACACAGTGAGCTGGGCCACACTCAAGCAGCGGGTCGGGCTCTTGTTTTGGTTCTAGGATTGGCGTCATGCTCGGCGATGTGTATTACCGACCGTAGGCTATCTCTCTTTCCTCTTATGGGTCGCAAACGACGATACCTATTCTTCACATCTATCACAGATGGCGATGCGTAACGGCATCTCAGGCCTCTCTTGTGCGCTCTTTGCCTATCATAAACGATGATACCTATCGCCGGCCACGAAGGGACGCTGCTGCCTTCTTGTATCGCAGACGACAATACCTATCACCGTTTGTGAGAGGTTGTTGTTGTCTATCCACATCATAGACGGCACGATACTTATCGTCGCCTGGGAAGGGTCGTGCCAATGCCGTCTGCAGTTCTCTGCTCACCCTTCCGCCACGAGCAATAGTGTCCAACACCGTCCAGAGGCCACGACACTGTTACTCCACGGCTATGGATAGCGATGGCTAACGCCGTCGGGACCTTCCTACTCCTTCGTCTCGCGTATTCTCTCTACTCTCTTCTTTTCTCGTTTCTTCTTCCATTCTTGCTTGATTAAATGATAGACTCAGTCTAGTACTGTCATGGCGATCTGGCTGTCGAGCAATATTGCCTTCGTGCTCGTCTAGATTATCGTGCATGTCTTGCTGCCACATCAGATTAGGATGGTCATATCGGCCTCGATTTTGAGTAGTATTATAATCATGCCGATCTGAGTTACCATGCCCGTCTTGCAACCACTCCGAGTCGGTCACTGTACTAGTCCAACTATCATGCTAGTCTCATTCCCTTATCAAGTACTCTTTTCTTTTCTCCTCCTTATTCAAACCCTCTTCTTCATCACCACAACTTATCATCTTCTCTACCATATGAATGTGCACATCTGTGCATGTTCGCCCACTTGGGCCAGTCTGCAGTCAGCCTTGGGGACAAGACTTCCTTTTAGCACTGCTTTTCACCCCCATACCGATGGACAGTAAGAGAGAATCATTCAAACCTGAACAATGTGCTAAGGGCTTGTATTACTGACGTTAAGGGAAGTTGGGATAATCATCTGCCTCAGATAGAATTTGCCTATAACAACAACTTCCAAGCCAGTATTCAGATGGCACCTTTTGAGGCCCAGTATGAGAGGAAGTGCAGGTCACCCATCTGTTGGGATGAGGTTGGTAAAAGGAGGCTTTTAGGGCCATAAATTATTCAAGTAACCTCAGAAAAGATTGCCTTGATTCGAGAAAGGCTCAAGACAACTCAGAGTCGGCAAAAGAGTTATGCCAATAAAAAAAAAAAAGACATTGAATTTGAGGTGGGTGATCGAGTTTTCTTGAATGTGTCGCCAATTAAGGGCATCATGAGGTTTGAAAAGAAAGGAAAGTTGAGCCCCCGTTATATTGGACGTTTAGAGATCCTGGAAAAAGTTGGAAACATGGCGTATCGACTTGCCCTACCATTAGAGTTGGTAAACGTCCACAATGTCTTCCATATATCTCTATTGAGGAAGTATCAACTAGACCCATCACTTGTTCTGAATTATGAGCCAATTCTGCTCAGAGAAGACATAACCTTTATTGAGCTGCTAATTGAGATACTTGATAGAAGGGTACGGGTGTTGCGTAACAAGGAGATCCCTCTGGTCCGAATGTTGGCCAGTATCATTCCCGGGAGGAGTCAACCTGGGAGCGGGAAGATGAAATTAAGGATAAGAACCCCCATTTGTTTGAATAACGGAGATGTGATTTTGAGGACAAAATCTCTTTTAAGGGGCGGATGATGTAAGGGCCCAGATCGTCCAGGATAGTCATTGTGCGTGTAATGTTATCACCATGCGTTAAGGAGAGCTAGACGTCATGCGTGTAATGTTACCTTCGTCACTGAAGGAGAGATAGCCGTCGTGCGTGTAATGTAGTCATCGTGTGTGTAATGTAGCCATCGTACATGTAACGTTGTCCCCGTGCATGAAGGAGAGATAGTTGTCGTGCGTGTATGGTAGCCGCCGTGTGTGTAATGTTACCATCGTGCGCGAATGAGAGATAGCCGCCCTGCGTGTAATGTTGAGCCCATGCATGCCCTTAGGACCCATTTGTCCTCCACATGCTGTCACACTTGCCACTTGTCCATTTGCATGACGATGGGAGTGTTCGAGCTGCCACCTCCCACTCTTGAGCTACTTAAGCCTTTTCTCTCCTCTCCCAAGCCTTTGTTTTTCTCTCCCACAATTGGAAACTCGCTCTCAACACTTAGAGTTTTCACCCCTTTTGAAGTCATTGAGGGAAAGCTTAGGACTTGACTGTGTGGGGAACTTTGGGCACACATTAATCACAAGTAAGTGGATATTACACTCATGTCTCCTTAGTTTTGATTTAAGCACAGTACGAGCATGGGGATGTGGCTGCATATTAGTAAACTTGTACTTGTTTGGGCTCTATTTTTCCAGGATTAAGGCTCTCATTTGAATGATTTGTTGAGCACTGAAAGTACTTTTGTTGATTATGAAAAATTGTGGAACAGTACTCAAATGCATCTAATTTAATATGAAAAAAGGTCGTAAGTTAATACCCATTTTGGTTTGGGAGTTTTTGATCATTCTATAATGTATGCCATAGCTTTGTTGTGAAATTCCAGGAACTCTATATGTTCTTCTATTTAAAATTTGGTTTTCAAACCATGTCTGAATTCTTCGTAAATTGAGAGTTATGCCTCTGTTTGTGTGGGTATATCACTGTTATCAGTTGCAAAAATTTCAGAAATATTGCTTATTTTATGAAAGACTGTTCTCTGACCAATATGTCTCTGATTAAGGCTCACTTCTAAATGAAAGGTGGATGAGTTTACTTTCAAGTTGCTTTTGGGACTGTGACTAAAATCCCTATGAAAGGGAAGTTAGGCCAAATTTTAAGAGGCTTTCATGATTAAAATTCTATTTTGTTATGAAGAATTGAATATGCATGCTTATGATATAGTGAATGCTCATGAACTCTTGAAAAATTGTGATCAACATGCTTGGGCATGAGTGAATGAATGTTTGAGTTATGCATGTGCATGGTTATGATTTGAAATGATATGAACCCTTACGCAATGGAACACCCATTGGTAGTGGGAATCTAATATGATATAACTATGATATGATTGTGATATTGATATGAACTACTACGCAATGGGACATCCATTGGTAGTGGAAATATGTTGTGATAAGACTGTGATATGAACCACTATGCAATGGAATATCCATTGGTAGTGGGAATCTGTTGTGATAAGCCTATGATATGAATTACTACGCAATGGGACACTCATTGGTAGTGAGATATGGGATTTCTGACACTTTTAATATAAGGCACTACGCAACGGGTCATCCGTTGGTAGTGTAATCTATTCTAATGAGATAAGATGACGACAGTTATGATCTTGCATAGACTCTAATGATAGGAATGGAGTCAAGATGTGAATGTAAGAATTTGGAAGAGTCGCGTCCCCCAGATCTATATGGGCACTACGCATTGGGTCACCCATTGGTAGTGTAATGCCCTATTGCCTGAAAGGCATGAGGAAAGGGTCATGTCTTGCAAGGCCACAACCTATCAAAAGCCCTAAAGAGCGTTGGGGATTGTGTGTGTACGTGAAGACATTACGAAATGTGTCCTCCTTTTGTTATTTTTTTCCCTCCTGAATGAGCGTAGAAGTTCCAAGCTATAGGATTAGCTTAGCCTGATCGATGGGACTTCTACTTTGGGAGTAAGCTACACTAGGATTGCTTGTATGCACTATGCAATTCGCTTGAAATTCTGAGTTGTTAGTTTGATAAAATGATGGGGTACCTGTTAGCTCATGTGATGTATGATACTCTGACATCTGATTTACACTTCTTTCATCATTACTAAAAGAATTGTGACAAGTGACTCCATGTTATGACAACTGCATGAAATTTGGACAATGTTTACGAATATCGCTGTATTGGTCGGAATACATGATGTTGATCCGCTTATCAGGCTTTATAGCTCAGCCCTTTGATTTTCTCTATATAGAGTGATAACCTATAGTCCTTGAGAGCAGGCAGCTGGGCACTGGCGATTGGCGGCTAAAGTTGTAGGCTTGACGAGTGAACGCTTCACCTTATTAGTAGGTGTCTGGTGGCAGTGGCCACATAGTTGTTTGGTGAGAAATCTTGTATTTTGTTGTGGGGCCTGTGGTGCGACGAATTAAAATTTGAAATCTGTATATTGGTTTTATTTTGTCCAGTTCCTTGTACCTGTTGTTTGGTTTTTGTTTTCTTTCATGGTTTGCTTTGATTTCGCCTTCTAAAAAGCGTTGAGCGCACTCCCACTTGAGTGGCATTCGCTACTTCTGGTCGCGGTCCTGCACTCTGTCGCCCTCCAGCAAGTACAGTAGGGGGTCAGGGGGCAGGATCATGACACATGGCCTGAACCCAGAGAAGTTCACCGGAAGACTTCCAAAAATAGCATGAAATTTCCAGCAACACGTCTCCTTGATAAAATGGCCATATCATGACGCTCGCGCGTAGGATCAACCTCAAACCAGATGCATTATGAGCACAAGGTCAGAGGCTTCATCTGAGTCGAACCTCATACGTGATGGACATTCATATTTGATGCATGATGAGTCCGAAGTTGCTGCAATTCCAACCACCGGAATATAAACTCCAGCCAAAGGTTTCCAATTTGGAAAACGGCCGTCCGGGCACCAAATCGAGCCGTTCTTTTTGCAAAACGATCATGGCAACATGTTTGACACTCTACAACAAAAAATAGAGAAAAATACTGAGAAACAAGCTGAATCTTAAGTATAAGATTGCATGTTTTTCAATGTTTTGTCGTGTCTTGATCATGGCCCGAGAGTCCGATCCATGGTTCGAAAAGGGTATCAAAATGATCATCTTCCCAAAATAATCTTTTGGCCAGATGAAGAACAGAAGGACCCCAAGCAGATCTCGGAAGATCGTGAAGATCGCATGGCCATTACAGGGACTAATTCAAAATTTCACAGATTGTTGATGCAGGGGCAAAATCGTCATTTTGCCCTTATTTTCTTAATTTTCTTTAAATCATTTAATTATTAATTTTCATCAATTAGATTAGAAATTGATCTTCCACCAATGTTTGGGGCCCACTTCTATATAAGGACATACCCTCAACATGTAAAATACATTCTTTTCATGAATTAAAAAACCCCTTTTTGCTTGAGTTTTGGGTCACGGCTCGGAGAGAGAGAGATGAGAGGAAAAAGTTTGGATGTGTACACCTAGATAAATTTTTCTCTCATTTTTCTTCTCTCTATCTTTCTTTCTCTCTCCTCTTTCTTTCTCTTTCTTATCTTTCTCTCTCTTCTTCTCTCTTCTTTCTCTCTCTTCTTTCACTCTTTTCTTTCCTTTCTCTCTCTTTACTTCTATCCTTTCTTTTTCTTCTTCTTTCCTTTTTTCTTTCTCTTCTTTCCTTTCTCTCTCTTCTTCTTTCCTTCTCTTTTATCCTTTCTCTCTCTTCTTCTTTCCTTTCTCTCTTCTCTTCTTTCCTTTCTCTCTTCTTCTTTCCTTTCTCTCTCTTCTTCTCTCCTTCCTGCCTCTTCTTCTCTCCTTTCTCTCTCTTCTTCTTTCATGTCTCTCTCTTCTCTTTTCTCTCTGTCGAGCGTGACCTTCTCTCTCTTCTCTTTTCTCTCTATCTCACACGGCAATGAACACTGCTAAGCACGACCTTCTCCCTCTTCTCTTTTCTCTCTATCTCGCACGGCAGTGAACACTGCTGAGCACAACCTTCTCTCTCTTTTCTTTTCTCTATCTCGCACGGCAGTGAACACTATTGAACGTGACCTTTTCTCTCTTCTCTCTTATGTCTGTCTCGCACGGTAGTGGGCACCGCCAAGTGCAACCCTCTCTTTCTCCTCTCTTCTTTTTGTTGTGCACGACAGTGAGCACTATCGAGCGTGACCTTTCTTCTCTTCCCCTTTTTATCCTACGCAGCAGTACACATTGCCGAGTGGGACGCTTCTTTCTTTCTCTTTCTTTGCCTTGCACGGCAGTGCATACTGCCGAGCACGTTCTCTTTCACATTTCTCTTTTCTCTCTCTACTGCTTGTTTGACCAGAGGGCAGGCTGAGTCTTGTGTTGCCATGCTAGTCTTGTCGTCGAGTAGCCTAGCTGTCGTACCGGTCTAATTACCAGTCTAACTGCCGTGTCAAACTAGCCATTGCGCCAGACCAACCGTCGTGCTAGTCTCGTTGTCGAGAAGCCTAGCCGCCGTGTCGATCTAGTTACCGTGCCCGTCTACCTGCCACGTCAGACCAGCTGCCGTGCCAGTCTTGCCACTGTGTCAGTCTAGCCGCCCGGTCAAACTTCTTCTTTCTCGTTCACTTTCTCTCATTCCCTTTCTCTTTCCTCTCTTTAAAGCAAACACTTCTTTTTCTCCATCTCTGAAGGGTCAGGGTAAAAACACACGAGCCTTCGTTTCTCTTTTCCCTCTTCTCCAAAAATGCGTTTTATCTCTGATGTGTTGGGTGAAAGTCAAACCAACCTTCATCTTTCTTTTCTCTTTAAAA
This sequence comes from Amborella trichopoda, assembly GCF_000471905.2. The sequence continues at coordinate 1,254,081 of NW_006499997.1, read as the reverse complement.
TATATATTTTCTTTAAAGGACTAGTTGAAAGACATATTAGCCTTCACTCTCTTTCTTCCTTTTTCTTCCAAAATATACATTACCTTTGGAGTACTGGGTGAAAAGCAGACCATCCTTCACTTTTTTCTTCCTTTATTTCTTTGGAGTACCGGGTGACAAGCATACCAGCCTTCAATTTCTTCCTTCTTTATTCCTTTGGAGTACTGGGTGAAAAGCATACCAGCCTTCAATTTCTTCTTTCTTTATTTCTCTGAAGTACTAGGTGAAAAGTATACCCGCCTTCAATTTCTTCTTTCTTTAATTCTTTAGAGTACTGAGTGAAAAGCATACCAGCCTTCAATTTCTTTCTCTTCCTTTTCTATGAAGTACTAGATGAAAAGCAGACCAGCCTTCAAATTCTTTTCTTTCTTTCTTCTTTTCTTTACTGTAAGATATGTACTAGGAGTCCCTCGTCAAGGAGATGTCGTAAGGCTGTCGAATTGACACGGACTCCATCATGTTATTTTTTAATTTTCTTCGAGTACACACGTACGTGTGCGCTCACCCTGTGACAAGGTGGGGTTCTCAGACCCACTTGTCTGTATTCTAATGTGTGTGTGTGGTCGCAAGTAAGAAAAAATAAGCCAAGATAGACGATTCCGAATCGGCCACAGACCAGGGGAGCATTTTACGTGGCATTCTACGTGATCTAAGAGGGCACCCATGCAAGTTAGCTTGAGCGTGTCATGGACCCACGTGAGATAAGTCCTGCCTCATGATTAAATTCATCTCTCACCAGTTGGTATTCTGCCCATGTCTTCGTTACACTGTTCACGAGAGCGGTCTCAAGTCCCGGGTCCATCTCAAACCTAGAGTCACACCGCCACGTCATCCCGACCTGAGGGCGAGATCGAGGCATCTAACCAATGAGGTACAGGAAGAGGGGCGGATAGGGAAGGGGCAGGAAGAGGAGCGGATAGGGAAGGTATAGAAAGAGGGGCAGATAGGTGGTGTAGGAAGAGGGGCTGATAGGGAAGATGCAGGAAGAGGGGCGAATGGGGAAGGTGCAGAAAGAGGTAGAGACAGAGACGAGAGGAAGAGAGAAGGAGGGAAGTTGGGCCGGCCCTAGGTGAGGATCCAGACAAGAGAGAGAGAGAGAGAGAGAGAGAGAGAGAGAGAGAGAGAGAGAGAGAAGAAGAAGAAGAGAGAGAGG
>NW_006499997.1:1227104-1252305 GCF_000471905.2 Amborella trichopoda | reverse complement strand
GAGAAAGAGAGAGAGAAGGAGAAGAAAAAAGATAAAGAAGGAAAGAAAAAAGATAAAGGAAGAGAGAAAGAAGAGAGAGGAGAGAGAAAGAAGAGAGAGGAGAGAGAAAGAAGAGAGAGGAGAGAGAATAAATAGAGATAAAAGAGAGAAGGAGAGAAGGATGAAAGAGAGAAAGAGAAGAGAAGAGAGAGAATGGATCTAGAATGAGCGTGAACCTAGTTGTACCTTCGTTGATGCACATGATAGAGAAAGCCTCAGCCTTGTGTCAAGGTCTAGGTGTATAGCTTAGGTGAGTTGGGTTGAGGTTTGGTGTATAGGAACTAGGGTGTATAGGATATGATAAGGTATATGATAACTAAGGTATATAGGATGGTATCGTGTATGGGATACTATGGTGTATGGTGTAGGGTAGGGTGTAGGTTAGCTAAGGTAAAGTGTAGGGTGTATGGAGTAGAATTGGAAGCTAGGGGTTCTAAGGTGTATGGAAGCTAGGAATTCTAGGGAGTATGGAATTGGGGTTTGGAAATCCTAAAGAAATTGAAATTTTGGGGTTCTAGGGAGTGTAGGGTTCCTAAGGGTATTTTTTCTCTCTAAGAAATGTTTCTCTCTCCTCCCATCTTGAGTCTTGAACTTGAAAGCTAAACAAAAGAACAAGCTTAAGGCTTAGAATTCTCAAGCTTTTCTTATTAATTTCCAACACTTTCAAGAGAGATCAAGAGTCTTAATTACAAATGACTTGAGTTCCTTATATAGGGCAACCACAAAATAAGGGTGGATTGCTCAAAACCTACCAAATTTGTTAAAAAATACACATTTTATGAAATATTAATCCATTTTTTTATCAAATAACTAAAATACTCCTAAGCACTTTTCAATAAATGACAAAACCATCCCTCCATGAGAGGCCTTTTGTCATTGCTAGGCCTCGGTAGCTTTTTCGGATGCTTACGGTGATAATTCAGATGATCAATCATAGTAGAATGGATGTTTGAACTATAGCGGACATTTTGATACCATTTGATCGTCTTGAGATAGATTTTTAAGGAAGAACCTAAAATCCGGCCAAGTTTCATAGAGTTGCGATTTTTTGACTATCAATCTGACACAATCTATGACATTTCAAGCCTTCATTATGATCACAAATTGAAGAGGATACTATCACAATCATTTTGTGATAATTTTCGTCCATTTTAGTCTCTGTTTGAGCACGTTCCAATTTTGGGATGTCATTGAAAAATGGGACTCTGGTGACCTAAAAAGTATGCCATCTTCAACCTCAGAATTCAATGTCATTCCGCATATGATCATACATAAAAAGTATATCAAATTGTAGTTCTTCGAAGCACGGTAGCAACAGACCTGTATTTGCGACGATCAGACATCAAGATCTTGGGCTATGGCCTCTAAAAGAGTTGGATTTTCATCTTTTTAAAATTTGAATTTTCATATTTCGAGCCCATTTTCTCTCTAAAAATTTCGTTGTCTCCGGCCCCACCATGATGTGTGCCATATGTCAAAACGAGCAGTTCATTGAGATCTATTTCGTGTCTGAATTTGAGCTTAATTGGACCCAAAACGAGTATGTTATAAGAATTTGAAAATCACCCCGAAATAAGATAACACAATTTCCATTTATAGAAACTGGTTCACCGAGGCTGCACTGTAATAGTATAAAACCCATGATTTTATCATGCCTAGAGTGGTCTCGGAGGGTCTGATTGAGCCGAAATTTGGTACCTTGGGTTTTTTCGACATTCTAGATCTAATGGAAATGCTTTGATACTGTTTTGAGAAACATAAAATAGGGTTATAGTTATAAGGTCCATTTTCAGCATAATAAAAATTGGATTTGCAAACTGAGTTTCGTCATGATCATCTCAAAACTCGTCAAAACATGAAGAAACTTTGTTGGTATCATTAGGATATCCAAAACTACCATTTCATGCAATTTGAGGCCATTCGAAAACTTCAATTTCAGCTTTATTGCAATAGTGTTCCCGTGGTCTGGCGACGGCTTGGGACTAGCGGGACCAAGTTACTACTAGCTCTTTCCTTATTCGCCTTGGAGATATAAGTACCTCAAAAATGACGTATAAAAAATCCGTGTGCCCCCCCCCCCTCCCCTCTAACGCAAAAAAAAAAAAAACCCAAAAGCAAACCTACCTAAAATAAAGAAGGAAAAGGACACTCACCCTCTTGCCATACTTTCATCCCATGTGCACCCCTAAGGTCCATAAAAAACCCATAAATCCCCCTAAAATTTTAATTACAATAAACTTCCTTCACATTTTTACCATCTAAATTATTGTGTTAACCTTATTTTTATTCTATTCCCAGTATTAACCCATAAACCCATTATCTTTACCAATTTCCCCTCTCTATCTCTACTTGCCCAACCAGACGCCTCTCTCTCTGATCTCAAACATCCCATGGCACCCCCTCTCTCTTTCCCATCTTTTACGCACTCTCTCTGACCCATTCTTCAATCTCTCTCTTCTTGAACCAATAGAGAGAGAAAGAGAGAGAGGGAGAGAGAGAGAGAGAGAGAGAGAGAGAGAGAGAGAGAGAGAGAGAGTGTACGTGTAGTGTAGTAGTAGAGAGTAGAGAGAGAGGGAGGGTAGTAGAGAGAGAGGGAGGGGGAGGGGGGAGGTGTTGAGGGTTTAAAGAGTTATATATTTGTGGATTTTGAGACATAGGTTAAAGATAGGAATAGAATAAAACATAAGTTAAAAACAATTATTTGGATAGTAAAAAAATGAATGAGAGGGTCAAATATATTTCATTATTAAAAATTCAGGGGGGTCCAGCGGCTTTCTCTAGACTTGAGGGCATACACGGGATGAAATTCTACTAAAGGGGAGTAAGCATCGTTTTTTCAAAACACCAAAAGGATCAATATGAAAAATAAAGCACAAGTTCTTGATTTTCCATTTTTTTCATTTATTTCACAAAAAAAGTTGTTTTATGAACCCTAGGATACCAATCTATCAATTCTCCCTCTATTCTCAATAAAAAAACTCATTATTTCAAAATTTTGGTGATTGAATTATCTATCAAAGCCCTATTAAAATTTCTTGGATGAAATCATGAATTTGAAGATATCAAGGTTAAAAGGTTTTAAGTTTTCATCATCCATAAAAAAGAACTCAAATCTAACACATTCTTGGATTTTTAATCAACATTTTGATTTTAGAAGGGATTAGGATCGATCTAAACCAAGTATCAATTTTTTTTAAGAAACATTGTTTGAGTTTAATTTTTCTCGGTTTAGGATTTTCTTAAAATAAAACAATGTTACTTAAAAAAAAATTGATACATGGTTTAGATCGATCCTAATCCCTTATAAAATCAAAATATCCAAAGAAAATGTGATTAAAAATCCAAGAATGTGTCAAATTTGAGATCTTTTATGGATGATGAAAACCTTAAAACTTTTGACCCTTTATATATTCAAATTCATGATTTCATCCAAGAACTTTTAATAGGGCTTTGATTGATAATTCAATCACCAACAATTTGAAATAAATGAGTTTTTTTATTGAGATTAGAGGGAGAATTGATGGATTGGTCTCCTAGGGTTCATAAAACAATATTTTTAGTGAAAAAAATGGAAAATCAAGTACTTGACTTTATTTTTATCAATTTTGGATCATTTTTTGTATTGTTCCTTTTTTTTTTTTTTTTGTAAAAAAAAGATACTCACCCCTTTAGTAGAATTTCATCCCGCATATGCCCTCAAGTCCAGAGAAAACCTCTGGATCCCCCTGAACTTTTAATAATAAGATATATTACCCTGTCCTTCATTTTTTGACTATCCAAATAATTGTTTCAATTTATTTTTTATTCTATTTTACTATATCCCAAAATCCATATATATATATATAACTCTTTAAACCCTCAACCCCGTCTCCCCCATTCTCTCTCTACCCCTTTCCCTCTCTTCATCTCTATCTACACAACCAATCTCCCTTCTCTCTCTCTCTTTTTATTGAATCATGGAGAGAGAATACTTGAAAATTGGGGAAAAGAGTGTGTGTAGAGGATGGGAAAGAGATAGGGTGATGTCATGGGATGTTTGAGATGAGAAGAGGAGTTTGATTGGCAGGTAGAGAGGGGGAAAATGGATAGAGAGAAGGGGTTCATGGGTTAATACTAAGAATAGAAAAAAAATAGCGTTGGTTCATGGGTTAATACTAGGAATAGACAGAAACTAGAGTTAAACAATTATTTAGACGGTGAAAATGTGGAGGAAGTTTATTGTGATTAAAAGTTAAGGGAGATTCATGGGTTTTTCACGAACCTTAGGGTGCACATGGGATGATCCAAAGGGATTGAGTGTCATTTTCCTTCTTTTTTAGGTGGGCTTGCTTTTGGGGTTTTTCTTCCTTTTTATTTATTAATTTTATTTTATTTTATTTTTGGGATGGGGGGAGAGGTTAGTTTGTTAATATATATACTAAGGTGAACTATTGGTCTAAAAAATTCCAAAAAACAATTTCCTAGTTGTTTTTACGTATAAATCTTAAAGGGAAGGGGGTGTTTCATGTTGATTTTCAAAAATTTGTGGGACAACATTCCCTAGTAGCCCTTGTGTCAAAGCCGATTTGGTTGGGTCTAGGGGTGGCAATTGGGTAGTACGACCCGCCAACCCATCAGATTGACCAAAACAGATCCAGGCTTGCACCCATATATTAGACCCATTGGGTTGGTTCCAAGTCTAAATGAACTGGACTCGATCTGGGTCTAGGTCGGGTCCAACTCGACACGACCCAATGTACGTGATCTCTATATTCTAGAACTCCATAATGTAATAAAAGATATTCTAGAACTTCCTGATATCAATAGTTTCAGCTTCCAGGGAGCTAGAACTTTTAAGTTCCAGAGAACCAATAACAACTAGACACCAAATGTGGCCTTAAGGACATACGTTTAATTGGTGGATTAAGCGGTTGCTAAAACTACCTCTTCCACTAACTTTGGAGGCCATGACTTCCATATGGTAACATAAAAGTTGCAACTTCCCCATTTTAAGTCCGCTATTTGTGGAATATGTGGCTTCCAAAAAGTAACACAACGCTTGCTATTAGTAAACAGAAGAAGTAGCTTCCTGTTATCAAACAAGCCATAAGAGAGCGAAGTGTAAGAGCATGAGTTTGAGGAGAGATAAAGGGGGATTCCAGTTCAGTCACTAGATTCTGGCATGTTTGTTGATATTATAGAGAAAAAGGAGAGTAGGAGAAGGGGGTACGGGCCAAAGTGTCCAAAAGAGAGAGAAAACTAATATTTTGGAATTTTTGGAGTCACACGGTTCGATAGGAGGAATCATGGGTACATGAATTTTTGAAATATTATATTTCTCAAAAGATTTGCGAATTTTTCATATCAATCTTAAATTTTAAAAATCTACGGTAAAAAATCTATAGGTTGTGTTAGATTGCCTTTTAGATAGTTTTCAAATAATTTTTGTATTTATTGAATTTTATGAGGTTTTGTCTAAAAACTTTAAGAAAATTAGAAATTCTTTATAATTATTAAGTTAATTTTTTTGCTTTTTTTTTGTTTTAATCATTATAGGGTAGGGTTTATACAGTTTTGAATAATATTTATATTTGCTTTATTTCTTTATCTTGATTTAGGGTTTTCTTTAATAATTTTGAAAACATTTATTTTATTTTACATGTTAGTGATTTATATGTTGGAGATTATATATTCCTAAAATATTAGGTCCAAAATCTATATGGAAAATAAATTTTTAAGAGGGGGAGGAGACTTATTTTCGCATATAAGTCCGGGACTCCGAAAGACCTTGTCCTTTAGATTTTGATTCACGTCATATTTATTCTCGTGGCACTATTAGGCTTGTTAACGTAGGTTTTGGCTTGGGTAGCTTGGCCCTAGCCTAGGTTCAAACCCACCACAATATTTGGTTAGGCCTAGCCAAGCCTCACCCTGAATAGTCTTAGGTCCAGTAGGTTAGGAATGAATCCATCCCTACATGTTGGCAATTGTCCTAGCCCAATTCCGCCCGAGGCTACACCCTAATGGGCCGGGCCTTATAAAAAATTTGAACATTTTGTGTAATAGGGTCAAGGCAAGCCCATGGGCTTATGTACATTGAAAAAGGTCCTTTATTAATTTCTAATTTTACTAACGAAAAGTATCCCGTCCACATGATGCGGAAAAGTGAAAAGGGTGAACAAGCAATCTTCTAATTGTTGAGATTTCACAAAGCCAAATCTAATGATAACAAATCGATTCCATGTTTTGTTTTTCATTTAAATAAAATATTTATCATAATTTTAATGCGGAGATTTATTTGTATAAACAAATTAAATACAATTGAATGAACATGTGTTAAATAAAAATGACTAAAATATCCTTAAATTTATTATGATCAATATTTTTATTATTTTTATTTAATACTACTTAAAAAATAGGCGAAAACCTAAATTTCAAATTATTATTATTTTTAAATTAAAAATAAAAATAGAAAATAAAATTCATTTTTAGCCATTGGAGGAGGACGGTGACATGGTTAAATATATACCATAAAAAGTCCTTTGGGGTCTATAAGCAATAGTACCCCTACAGCTGTTGATGCAAATATAGGTTTGATCCCTCCCCCGGACTATCCAACAAAAGATTGTAAGGCCCCGTGCTCTCTAAGTCATTCATCCTCCACGTGGGTTCATTTGAATGGATGGTCTCCCTAGTCTTTAGCTCTTTCCTTTTCCTGTACTCCAGGCAGATCACATGCTCTGGTAGACCTGGAGGACTAAGGCTCTACTCAGCAGTTCCAGTCCCAAGACAACGTTCCTTCTGACGGATTATATTCAGAGACAAGAGAGAAATAAGAGATATAGGTTCTTCAATTTTTTCTGAAAAAAATAGATATAATTGATCTTTCAATTTATTTGAGATAGATAGAAAATATGTGTTGGTTCTTCAATTCATGTGAGGGAGAAGAAGAGAGAAATCAATTCCACGTTGAGCAATGCTACATCTCAAGTTCGATTTCTTCCTTGTTGCTGAACTGCTGGAAAAGATACAGGTCGTTTAAGTTATAAAAAAGAGAGAGAAAGAAGAGATATGGGTTTATTCTTCAATTTATTTGTGGGAGAGATGGTGGAGATATTGGAGCCCAATACCTGCATACGGGGCTGCTGCACCAGCCAATCCATTCCCTTGCACCTCTGCTCCTCCTCCTACTCTCTCAATTCTCCCATTGCTCGAGGTAATGTCTCTCTACTGGGCATCCACGACCCAATATTTTTTCGTACAATCGAATTTCATTTACTCGGTTTTCACAGGAATGCAGTTGTTTAACCTGCCTTTGTGAATAACATCAACATGCCCCCCATGTCAATTTTTTATTCTCATTTCCTTCAAATGATAATCCATGTCGTTTTTTAGGTACAGAGAGTGTTGTGTACGAGGCTTCCCTTGAGGGCCAGAAAGTCGCTGTTAAGAAACCTATACTTTCTACATCAGATGATCTGGACCGTTTCCATCAGGAGTTGCAGCTTTTATGGTTGGTGGGACTGTTCTAAGAATTCCATCATTGTTTTTAGTTTTTGAAGAATTTGGCAGATGAAATAATTTTTGCCTCTTGAGTTGACCATTATATTGTTGGTTGATTGCAATGCTTTTTATCTTATGTTTGGTTGCAATACTTTTTGAATCGCTACCGGCCCGAAGCTGTGAGTTCCCGAGTCCTGCTTGCTCAAAGAAATGATAAAAAACAATAAAAAGGTAAAAAGTTCGATTTTTTATTTTTAAATCAGAAAAATAAAATAAGCGATAGGGATCGCTAAAAGACTATGGAAGATAAAAAAAAAATCTATAAAAGATGGATTATATAATTTTTTTTTTATTCCTTGAATATTTAAAAAAAAGAAGAAATAAAAAAAAAGTAATTGGATCATGTGATAATAAAAGTTCCCAATTCATCTCATAAACCATCAAAATCATCTAAAAATGTGTTGAGAATTTTATATTTGAACCTTTGTTTTTACATATTTTTTTTCATGTGTGGTGAGTTGCCCTTGGAACTCGCCACAACTCAGCCATGGCCATAAGATTTATTCAGAGGAGTCCTGGTTGGTTGAACATTTGCTGTTCTCTTAATCCACTCATGGTTTCCTTTTTTGGAGGATTGTTTATAAACAATATTTATTTTTCTCTGTTCTTTGATGAATATTTGTGTTGGGGTTGTAATTTGTATTTGGTTGAACCTTTTCCTTGTATTTGTTCCTCTATTTTTTATTTTGGTTTTGAAAAATGATAGATATGAAATATCCTTCTGTCTTGGAAATTGGGGCTTTCATTTGTGATCAGCTTAATCTGTCTCTTTGTAATCATTGGGAAATTTGTCAAAATTGGTAATTATTGCAGTTGACTTGATGATTATATGATATTTTGGTTTTTAATTTGAAGCAAGCTGGACCATCCTGGTATAGCCACACTTGTCGCGGCACACGCGAGGCCACCCAATTACATGTTCTTCTTCCAATTCTATGAGTGCCATAACTTAGCCAAAATGCTTCATGTGGAAGAGTGGAATCCAACTATTGACCAAGCATTGTCAATCGCAATTGAACTAGGTTTTCTTATTGCTCTTACCTTTATCCTTGCCCATTTTTTTATGATGATTCTTTGATGAAGAGGATGTGCATAGACCATCATCAAGTGACTAAAACTATGTATTTTTCATTTTGTTGTCATTTACAATTGTTTTGTCTCAATAATGGAAGCAATTTTCCTTTCAGAATATGCTCTTTACTCTATTTCTTGAATTGTTATACCTGAGTATAATTGTTATACCTGAGCATAATGCTAGTGAATTTTTCTTTTGTCTGAAAGAAAAGACTCCATGTAAAATTAATTTGTATGAAGAATCCTTCTGCAGCTGGGATAGACACACCTAAAGTGTAGCATTAAAATGACCACAACTTTAGTCAGGGTAATAGAACATAATTTACTACTAAGCTATCCTAAAAGCATATGGACTAAACCTACAAATAACTTGGCTGACACAACTGCTCCAATCAATGCTATTGAGTTCAGTAAGTGACATCTTCCTTCTAAGAACAATTGCTAGAACCTATCTATTAGTATATTTACCACAGTAGTCTATAGTGTGCTCTATATACTTTAATCTGCTTGTGAATAGTAGATTAGAAGCTATCCATCTTTATCTTTTTGTTTTTAGATTAGAAGCCATCCATCTTTATCTTTTTGTTTTTAGAACCAAATAAAGCTAAATGATGAGCTTATTATATACCCAAATTTTTGAAAGAGATTGGTGGCAATTAAATCACTGCATATGGATATGGCTGTTGCGTCAACCACTTTGCCAGTGTGTTGAACTAAGAAAGTGGCATTCTCAAAGTTGAAATTCCTTGTTAATAATATGTTATCTCAATAGGCGTATGATAACACATGGTAAAATCAATGGGTAAATGCAAGAAATGAGTATCCTTATTGTAATGCTGGAAATATTGTGAAGGATTGGAATAAAATGTGATTTAGGATCCAGATAGATATGATGTTCTCCATGCATATTTTTGAGCTGAGTAGTACATTGATAAACCGATTGCCAAACTCTCAACTATTTGTCTATGTACTGCATCTAGATAAAGCAAGGGTTTCTTCCTATCAATTGTTCCATTTTTTATGAAGCATCCACTTTGTTTATATTTCGTGTCAGAAAGTGGCTTTTGGTGCTACATAAACACTAGTTTCCCAAAATTTCTCATCGTATATATATTATACTTTAAGCTTTCAAACCAGACAATAGGACACAGTGACACACAATACATATGCCAAAAAATATATTTTTCTTGGTGCAAAAACAATCATGTACTCTTGAGAGGAGATGGTGGCTTCTGTACATGCCTCCATTAGAAACTCTCACCCCTATAGACTCTTAACTCGACATCAGGGTTAACTCTGCATAATTTCTCTCTCACTACTAGTCTTCTCCGTGTAATATACATAACTTAGAGAATAACCGACGCTTTGATTTTCTTCTTTCTTATCCAATAATGGCACACCCCAACATTTATAACACTAAAATTCCAGAGATGTGATAGTCTGTTCTTAAAGAACAAAACAAGTTTGAAATTTTTGCTATATATTGCTTTAAAACAAATTTTCCATTCGAAAGCTTTATGTACAAAGTCTAATTCACAACTTATGATAACATGAGGAACTATATATATACAATTTTGATAAAATAATAGTTACAAAGGCTAATTATCCATGATTACAAACTTCTTTCAAACTCCTCCTACTGCACATACGGACAATACGGCTGTGATTACTCTGAATAGATTTCACAATAACTTGATGAGTTTGGCTGCTCAGTAAGTGATCATCATTATCCTTACAAATCATGGTTAGAAAGTGTAAATATCTTTTAAAAGAATGCATAATATGAGGAATAACATACATGGATAACATATTCAAATTCAGAAACACACAATTTATCATAATTTCGAAGATTTGAATGGATACTAAACCAGTATGAGAAAGTGCATATATAATTCCTTTAACAGAAATGCCCAGTTTAACATAACACAAAGGATTTCACAAGATACCCTACTGGCGTCCCAAGTAGGTCACTTATATACCCTACCAACATCTTGGATGGGTCCACTCATACTCACCGGCATACCGGATGAGTCCACTTAGACACACGATTCCTATCAAGATCAACAATATTCTAACATTACTGTAATTACGTATCAGATAGAATTAAACAAGCATTCACAACAATAGAAGTCCTGCAATAGCAGCACTAACCTTGGGTCCAAGGTTAGAACTTTTACCATCCCGTAGGGAGAAACACTACCAACGGATAAATCCGTTACGTAGTGCCTCACACACGCACACAACCCCAGTGTGCTTTGAGGCTTTCGATAGGCACTGGCCTTTGCAAGACACGACCCTCTCATGTGTCCTTCTGGCGAGAGAGTGTTACACTACCAAAGGGGTCCCAATAAGTAATGCCTCACACAAATTTTGGGGGTGCGACCTCCCAAACACAATCCATTCCTAACTCTCATCCAATTATAGAGAATAAGGATAAATCACAGCTGCGGGCACAAATATCATGCGTTCATATCTTATCAATGACATGTTACCATGCACACATATCTTATCAGAAGCAAGTTGCCCTGCACACATATCTTATCAGAAGCATGTTACTATGCACACATATCTTATTAGAAGCATGTTGCCATGCACACATATCTTATCAGAAGCATGTTGCCATACACACATATCTTATCAGAAACATATTGTCATGCACACATATCTTATCATAAGCATGTTGCCCTGCATACATATCTTATCAGAAGCATGCTGTCATCCACACATATCTTATCAGAAGCATGTTGCCATTCACACATATCTTATCAGAAGCATGTTGTCATGCATACATATCTTATCAGAAGTATGTTGCTAAGCATACATATCATATCAGAAGCATGTTGTCATGCACACATATTTTATTACCATGCACATAAATTCTAAAGACATTATTGTGTCAATTACAGGCCATATTTCAATGTAGTAGATATCATAAAATAATAGTATCTTATTTTCAAAATATCCTTGAAATTGTTAACATAAATTCTCATGAAGCAATTTGTAGCAATCACTTGCACATAACACTTGCACACAACACTTACACATAACACTTGCACACAACACTTGCAAAGAATGCTTGCAGAGAACACTTGCATAGAACACTTGCTCACAACGCTTGCGCACAACACTTGCGCACAACACTTGTACACAACACTTGCGCACAACACTTGCACATAACATTTGCACATAATATTTACACATAACACTTACACATAATACTTGCATATAATAGTTGCATATAACAGTTGCACATAACACTTGAACATAACAAGTGCGCATAACACGTGCACATAATACTTGCACATAACACGTGTACATAATACTTGCACATAACACGTGTAACACTTGCATATAACATTTACAGTAACTAAGATTTATGCTGCAAATATTAAGTTTCAGAAATATTACAATTAAATGCAGAAATATCTCGGAATATTATAGAAATATCAGTTTTCTTGAAATAATGAAGATTCAGGAAAAATGAAGCCACCTACACATAAAACTTACGATATCTAAAATTTATAATAATAAACAGAAATTTTACAATTTTATTGAAACAGGAAATACCATAATTTACCGTAGCTAAACTTCATAACAGTAAATAAAATGTCACAATTTTATTAAAGTGGAAATACTAATTTTTAAATAACAGTTTTACAGGATAATGAGATCACTTATACATAAAATTTACAGTGTCTAAAATTCATAACAGTAGACGGAAATATCACAATTTTATTAAAAGAGGAGATACAAAATTTTAAATAATTATTTTACAAAAAATGAGATCACTTATGCATAAAACTTATAATGTAAAAATGATGGACGAAATATCACAATTTTATTAAAAACGCACTATTTTTTAAGAGAATGAGGTCACTTACCTATATGTCACTCTGTTATATTATTATCGTTGCCGAAAGTCTAGATATGTCTAAAAAATGTACATCAAGACCATAAATCCAACAACCGATTCCATATATGGGAGCGTCATTCTCAAAGGCACACAGGAGCTCAACTCTTATTTTGCAGAGTATTAGAGAGAGAAATGAGAAGCTTTTTGCTCATAAAGCCTGAGGCTTAAGAGGGAGAAAACGCAGTTCAAGGTTTGAGAGAGAGAGAGTGGGAGAGACTTACACCCAACCACCTCTTAAAGGAGGTGTCAAACTTTGAAAGGGGGTTGCTTTGTTGCCACGCAAGTAGGTGGTAAATGAAAAACAAAAAGAACAGATAGTGGACCAAATGTCCACCTTATAAAAATGAACCTTCACAATGAGTTGTTATGATTATAAAAATGAACCTTCAAGTGCCAAGGGTGTCCAGAATCTGCATTGCTTTATTTTTCTCCGACTGCCTCGAAATTTTACCACCAACAGACTTTGCAATATTATAATAATTACATACGAGGCTAGGAGACTCAAATTTGGTCCCTTTACACTCTGAAATAAATTGATTTTCTCTCACAGTCGAACTGTTATTCCGTAAATATGCATCTTCATTATTTTTCTCTCTCTTTCTGGTTTTGGTACATAACAAAGTGCAGTTCGTTCTGAAATGTATGGTGAATTGTGCGACAGAATTATATCATTTTAGTGCAGCCACGAATGGGATAAATGTCTAACCATTATATGTTGTCCAGCAAAAGCTTTGCAATACATACATAACCTTGGGGTCGCGCATAGGGATGTGAAACCATCAAATGTTCTTGTATGAGCCTTCTTCTTGTGATTTTCTTCTTGACCATCATGTGTTTAAATAATGATGATGCTATATGTTCTGATGAATATTGCTATTGTTCATACAGCTTGACCGAAAGCTTCAGCCACACCTTGCAGACTTCGGATTGGCAGTATACAAAAAGGACCTTAAACAGGTTTCCATGGAAAATTGGAGGTCTTCTGGGAAGCCAACTGGCGGCTTTCATAAAAAAAATATGGTAGGAACACTGATATATATGGCTCCTGAAATCTTGCGAAAAGAAGTTCACACGGAGAAATCAGATGTCTACAGTTTTGCAATTACAATCAAGTAAGAATTTGGAATGTATGGAGTTCAATTACTAGTGAGCCAGCCATCATTCTTCGAACAAACTGCTTTTTGTTTTCCCCCTGATACTTAATGTTATTGAATAAATTTGGGTGATTATTAAAACTTTGTGAGTGGAAGTCCTATAATCAAGACAACTTATGATATTAATGGCATCAATCACATGAAGCACAAACATGTTAAACAGATTCCATGCTAGTCATGAGTTTTTTATACTAGGGAATTTTTTACTTCCATTGGTTAGTTTGTTAATGCTCTGGCAGGATAAGAAGCTGAATTTGATTACTTCTATTCCTCGACATTGAATCACTAATCTACATATGCAAAGCCTGGTGCAAAATTTAAATACCCTAAAACATCACATGCTTAAAAGAATTATTGGAGGTCAATAATGTCTCGATATGTACCATGGATATATTGGCAAATCCCATGACCCTCCTTCTCTAAACCCCCTCATGGAGCATCTCATGGAGCATGAACTGATGAACATATAAATCAAAGTGAGTAGTTTGTTGAATTGAAATAATTTTTGATTCAGGGTGATTGCTTTCATAAAAATGTTTGTTTCTCTGCTGGTTTACATCTACATCATGGAAGGCTAGTAAATCTGGATGTATACTTCTAAATTCAGTGACAGTCCACCTCATTGTGTTTTCATTCTTTTGTGGAAAACATGATTCAAAGCAATGCGAATGCTATTTATATTATCAGGATATGGTGCATAGGACTGTTCATTGTAGTACTGGTGTTTTGAAGAAGATTGTGCACCTATCTGCCTCCACATTGAATTTGCAAAAGACATATTGCTTCTTGCTCACATAAGATGTAAAAGCACTGTTCTAAAGAATCATTAAATAATTTGCTAATTTTGTGGCCTCATGGCATCCATACCAATCATAATTCGTAAGAAAAATCAAGTCAACAATTGATGGCTTTATAAGGATTTATTGTAAGCTAATACAATTGTTCATGAAATCTGTTCTATTGCTTGGTAGTACCTTGAGGTCTCATCCTTACACGGAGGGAATAGTCAGAATTGCTCATGAAACTCAATAGCAACCATGGGCTAACTAAATTGGTTGAACCACACTTGCTGTGACTGCTTACGGCCACAAGGAGCTTTTCTAGCCAACAGTGTGGATATAGAAAATATACTTCTTCCAAAATTTTGTTTGCACCATATATGTGACAATTATGAACTCATAATAGGAATTACCTGACTCCATGTGCCATCTTGGTCCTGCATTGGTTTTTTTACATATCAAATTATGATTATAAAAATGAAGACAAAAGATGTTTTTGCACATCTAGAGCTACTAGCCGCATGTCTATGCATTGCACATGTTTGGTCTTGTATTTCTTATGTTTACAAGTGGTATTGCTTCTTCTCTGAACTGCTGCAGTGAGATTGTTACTGGTGTCATCCCATACACTGATTTACGTGCAGAAGCCCAGGTATACGATTTGGTTTGGATTGTGAGCCATTTTTTTATTAAGGATATGATTCCTTTGGTTGTATGGGAGATATGTTGCATGTTAGGGATATGATTCCTTTAGATACGTAATTTCAATGCATTTGATGTAACTGCAAACATTCATTTAGGGAGAAAGCAGACCAACTTTACATATAGTGGGATCATAGTTCCTTCTCTCTCCTCCCCCCTATCTCTCATCGATGCATCCCACTCCCTCTCCCATCCACCTTGGCCTTCATCCCCTTCTATGACCCCACAAATTCATCTTTATTTGCATTTGTGCTCTCATCCGAGTACAATTTGATGTATACTCTATACCAAGTTAACAATTACAAGTAATAATCATTTTGCCAGTCCATGTAGTTGCATCTTGAACTCATTATTGGCTCCCTAAAGTTCGCTTCCAATAGTTGTCTTCTAATGCACTTGTTATTGAATTTTGGTCCCTTTCAATGACATTTAATTCTTTGACGTGGTTCTATCTAATGAAACAGTTTTGTGATATTCTATACAGGCACACACTGTGCTTGAGATGAACTACACTGAACAGCGACTTACAGCAGCTGTAGTCACTGAAGGACTACGGCCTTCCCTGGCAAGTCCTGAATCAGGTGCTCCATCAACTATGTTGTCACTGATTCAGGTGTGCTGGGATTCAGATCCTCAAAAAAGGCCTTCATTTGATGATATAGTTAGAAAGCTTGAATCAATAATTAAAAATCATAGACAAGATGTAAAGTGTCAAAGAAATCCTTCTGATAAGGATCAGCTTCCTATTAATATGGATAGCCATCAGCAATTTGAAGGAGATATAAACTGGTTGATTCAAGGGGTGAAAGCTTCTAAGGAGATACTGCCTAAAGTTGAACCAAGAGTGATCATATGGCTTTATTCTTCCCCGAATTCTTTGCTTTATCATCCCACTCTGTCCTGGGGCTCTTTTTCGACAAGAGGTAGAAGGGAAACCATGGAAGACACACATTTTTTGCTTCCCCAGATGGAATATGAAAAGAATATCTCCTTGTTTGGTATCTTTGATGGTCATCGAGGTATGTATAGGACATGTATCTTATTCTTTATAGAAAGTGAATAGTTCTGAGTTATTTTGTCAGTTCAGGTGCAGCAGCTGCTGAATTTGCTGTGCAAGCAATACCGGGGTTTTTTAAATCGTTGACAGGTGCAACAACCAGGTTTCTTTCTCCCTCTTTCCTATAGACACACACACATATACATACATACATATATAATAATATGTATATGTATATGTATATAAATATGTATGTATATGTGTATATATGTATGTACATATGTATATATATATGCATTCAGAAATTATTTATGCACTTCATGAATTTCTGAGTATTGTGGCTGCAGTCCTGCAGATGCATTAGTGGGAGCATTTGTGAATACCGATTTGGCTTTCAGGAAGGAACTAGAATCATGCCGTAAATCTCATAGAAAAATTCAGAAAGATTGGCATCCCGGTTGTACTGGAATCACTTCCTTGATCATTGGTGACACACTATTTGTTGCCAATGCTGGCGATTGCAGAGCTATCTTGTGCCGACAGGGTCTTTCATATTCTCTAAGTAAGGTGAAGGGCAATTTATCTACTTCTCTAATGCTTTCAATCTTGTATGTTAGATACTTCTTCAACTTATTTGTACTATAATGACTTTTGAATCAGGATCATGTTGCCAATTGTCCTAAGGAAAGGGAAAGGGTTATAGAAGCAGGTGGACAAGTGAAATGGCAGATTGATGCATGGAGGGTCGGTGTGGCTGCACTACAGGTCCTCTATCTTCCTGTCAAAAGTTATCACCACGCCTGTACCTACTGTAACAGAACCTATGTTCAACTCCCTTGTTTTTAGATAGATTCATGTATCCTTGGAAGAAGAAAATGAAAAAGCATAGGGTAATGATAAATTTTAAGGCTTTTTCAGTTGGCCCAGCGGTTAACTTTTAGAAAAAGGGATCTTTCTATTTTACATTGGATGGATAGTTTTACAATGCGTAGATAGAAAAAATAAATGTGAATATTTTTTATATGATTATCAACACCCAAGAAGCATGGTATGCTTTCCACCCTCGGAATTGTTTCCTCAACTATGATGCTCACTGAATAAGCATCTTCATTAGCCAGATTGTCTCCTAATTGGTTGGCTTATTTATTTCTGTGACATTTACACTCACCATACATGAATTTACTGATATCAAATGCTTGAAGCAACTTACGTTTTTCCTTATTCACAAAATGATGTCAGGGAATTTGTTTTTGTATTTTTTTATTTGGTGGGGTTGGGGGGGGGGAAGGAGCAAGGGGTCGAGTGGTCCCCGCCTATTTTGACAAGGCTCAAGCTTCATTTGGTTCTTGGGCCTAAGGAGTTAAGCCTAACCAATAATCAGGTTGGCCTTGCGCTGAACCATTTGACTCAGTGGTCAAATATGAGTATGTTTTATAATCTTCAAGAAGCCGAAGTATGCAGGATTTGGGGTGGGCATGATATGGTTAAGGTGTTAAGGTGTTGATGCTTGCAACACTATGCCCTAAGTTCAAATCCTACCTATGAAATACATACCCAATGTGATATTTTTTTTCATGTTAGTGCCAGATCAGAAGTAGCTAGGTCTCTTTGGTGCTGGGCCCAGCTGGTCTTGCAGCTTCACAATGTCTTGGGCCCGGCTTTCCTCCTTGAGCCTGTATGGGTGCTGGCCAGGCTCAGATCATGCCCCTAGGCTGTCATGCCGGGTCAAGTCAACTTTGTCCTGGCCTAGACACTGCCTATTGACACCCTGAGTTGGGACGTAGGAGAATCTTAGTCTATGTCCTAAATGAGTGGAGTGCTCTTCATAGCTTCAAGGTGTCATTATGCTGTCACATATGACTTCCCCCAATGTTGGTTTTGTTGAGGGTTTTTGAAAGACAAGAAAACTATCCCCTACATACTTCAAGATACCTCAGTTTTTATGACCCCTTATTCCTACCCTTCAGTTTGAGCCTCATGTATCCTAGTTATAAACCCTTCTGTTGGCTGTGTGGTTGATTCATGCTAGGGTTTTTGTTTCAAGAAATTTTCAGCATCTTTTATTGATTTTGAACAAGCCATGAAAGTAGGCACATGACCAATATTTATTTAGGGTGGAATTAAGCAGAAAAGAGATAGGCACCTTACAATAAGACATCCATCTCTCACACTATCTATGTTATTTCTCTAGAACAAAGTAGACTCAAAAACAAAGAAAATATATATACCTTGCACCATGGAAAGTTGTTGTCATGTGAAGAACCAGGGACTTGGACATAGTTGATATCTACAGTAAAAAACTAAGGTCACCTCCTAGGACTTCTTACACAACTTATTGTTTCCATGGACCTATGATACACCGAGTTTGAAGGAAAAGATATCTTCCTCTGAGAATGGCCTGGGGCCTTGGCGGTAGTATTGTCGAGCCCCATGGTGAGATCTTTGACTCCATTCTTACCGAACGGTAGAGGCCCAAATCCTCACTGACTTACCACTTTGACTTACCCAAAAAAAAAAGATATCTTCCTCAAGGTTTTTGAGATTAAGTTGCAGAGGCACACATTGAGGGAAGATAAAGAAACAAAGGTTTGTCTCATATCTCTCTCGCAAAAACCATGTCATAAAAAAAACCCAAGTCTTTCACCTACACCATCCTCTCTCTTTTTCCACTCTTTTCATACTACCAACTTTTCCTAGGAATTCAAATTCTCTAGCTCTCTACGCACCTCCCTCTCACTTTTGGGTTGAAAAGATAGGATGATTAATTAGGGGAGACGGGGTGTCTTTATATGGGCTTGCTTTAGGGGTACTTAGGAGATAAAGTTCTCTGCCTCTTGCTAGAAGTGGGAAACCTTAGGGGTGGGAGAGATCAAGTCACAACCATTAACCCTGGATCAACCATCATGATCCAGGGGTTGGAAACGCACCCTCATCCCCCAAGTAGGAACCTTCCCAACAATCTTCCAATTTTGTTACGATTTTACCTTCGTAGAAACCCATGTAACTTAGGAGTCCAAATCCAATTAGAACTTTTCCTAACTAAACAAATCCTTTTTTGAAAATAATAATTTTCTTAGTACCTTTGGAATCCAAGGAAATCTAAAATCTGACTCAAATCTTTAAAATCACATAATTTAAAACAAACTGGGAAACCAAAACAAGTGGGGCATGCCAACCCAGGGGCGACACATGTGGGATCCACTTGGCCTCCATTGGAGTGGGCCCAACTTGACCCCATGTGGCCCATGTTTACCCCCCCCTAATGTGTGCTCCAACATGGTACAACAGTGATAATTATAACCCTGCTCTCCTTTTCTCTTGTAATTTCCAAGTATACTTGAAACAAAAATATTATTTCTAGAATAGCCCTTTCTTTAGAACAAACTTGTATTCCAGAAAAATTCTTTTACTAAACCAACATAATACAAGAATGAGGTAACTAAAAGTATTTTCCTCCTCAAAAACATGAATGGAAAAATTAGGAAAGATCTCATTGGAAGAATGAGCATGCCTTAGGGGGAAAAAATTCCTTTTCCATTAGGCACTCCTAGATAATGCTCGCAATTACCATGTACCCTCAAACCAACCCAAACAAACCCATAACCCACAAGTATTCTCATGAAGGGGTCATGATTGGCCCGTTAGACCTATCAAGAAGTAAATAAGATTACAAGTTCACCTAGGATTCCAGGTCTTCCCTTCAAGGATTAGTCATAAGTCAGTTAATTTCTGTAATGATTTCTGCTTCCCTATATAAGGTTCCATTACGGGTAGTGAAGGGTCTCTCTCCAGCTGTACACCATCCAGAATCCAGGATTCTAGCCAATTCTAGGTCAATGCAGAAGTCATGTGTGTATCCCTAGAAGAATGAAAGTATCGAGGTTAAGGCCTTGTCTTTACAAGCTCCATTCTTCACACAGTAGCCTATACATCCATTAGCTAATCAACTTTAACCACCACTGGACACAATCAACGACGATGGGACATCCATGAACCTGCTTTGGTAGATACATCTTGGGATCAAACCCCAAACCAGTCCTGTGGTGCGACCAGTCCTGTGATGTGATCTGACTTTACAAGCCTCGTCCCTAGAACACCAAACCAAGGCTAGAGTCCTAGAGTACATTAACACTTGCCAGCTCGCTCTAAATCTCATAGAGCTGCTATCCGAGTCGGCTCTAAAGAGCCTGCTCATCACGACATGTTATAAACCGCTTTAAAAACCAACAGAGCCCAGTACTACCACTAGAGCCCAATACTCCCACTAAAGCCCAATACTCCCACAAAAACCAGGACTATTATAAGGACATGAGTATTAAAAAATAACTGTGGTACATAAAAACAACTAGGAGTTAATGGCCTTTAAATTGCCACAAAACACAATATCTTCTACCTGGTTTTTGAAGGCCATGGCACTTGGAGATAAAAGTAAGCTCTTAGGAAAAATGTCCCCACATTCATGCAATGTTTAAAAAAGGGGATCGCCCGGTGCCTAGGCGCCCAAAAAAAATTTCCGCACTCCTTGACCTGGGTGTCCCAACAAGGGCGGCTGTACCTGGGTGGGCGCCTAGCACAGTTTACGATTTTGTTTTTTTAAACTTCGCCCAAAAGGGCAAAAGGGGTCATTTTAACCCTCAAGTTTGTATAAAAGAAGTTTAGGGGTTTATTTTTCAACTCCAAATTGACAAAAAACAAGAAACTCTCAATCTTAAACTTATTTCTGAGAATCTAAAGCAATTGTTGAGAATCAAAAGTACTTCTTGTGGATTAAAAAAATTTGTTTTTCTAATTGAAATTATTTTTAGGGTGCTGTTGGTGGTATTAGAAGTTGATTCGTAGCTCGATTGAGATAACCAACATTGAAGATCAGAGATTGGGTAGAAAAGGTCAGTCTGTAATCTTTATTTGAGATATATTTTTGCAATTTGAGATGTCTTCTGCGCGGTCTACTAGGGATGGAGATCCAGGATGAAAATATTGTGTTAACCCGGATAAGAACGACAGAAATAAAATTATGTGCAATTTTTGTGGACATGTTTCTAATGCCGGCATAAATAGATTTAAGAAACATCTTACCGGTATTAGAGGTGATGTCGCCCCATGTAAGAAAGTCCCAGATCTTGTAAAGAAAGAAATTTTGGAGTACATTGAAGCTGAAAAGAGTAAAAAAGTTGCAAAAAGAAAGGATATAGGAGAATTAAAGTTAGGGGTTCATATTTTTTATGATAATATTGAAATTGAAGAAGATGATGATGAAGAGGGGGAAGAAGAGGTAGCCATGGTTGATACTCAGAGCTCTAAGACTAAGAGGGCTTTTGGGTTTAAGAAGGCTCGTACGAGAGGGCCTATAGATAGTTTTTTTACACCTAGCCCTGAGGCAGTAATTGAGAAAGGCAGGGAAAAGGGGAAAAAATAGGTGACAATCGAAAATAGGTTTAAAAAGGAAGATAGAACCAGGGTGATTCAGTATATTGCTCGGTGGTTTTACCATGTGAACATTTCTTTTAACACTGCTCGTTTGAATAATGTCCATATAATGTTGGAAGCAATTGGGCAATTTGGGCTAATTTCGTACAAGTGTTCTTTGATGTCATTTGGGAAAGATATGACATTAAGGCAGAGAAACAAAGACGAACCAGGTAATATTCTTTTGACTTATGTACTTTTGTTTTATAAAATATAAATTTATAATTTTCTTTCAAGTTCCGATAATGTTAAATACCTAAATTAATTATAAAGGTTGCCCACATATTGCAGCCCAATGGTGGAGACAACATGAGAGTAAACATGAGAGTAGCACTCCAAACCTCCAGAAGATGGCTATGCGGATCTTAAGTTTGACAACTACCTCTTCTGGTTGTGAGCCAATTGGAGTTCGTTTGAGATGGTATTTTACTGTTTTACTATTTTAAAGGAATAAAATTTATATGCTTTTTTTGTTTATATGTTCATATTCATTTTGTAATATAGATTCATAAAAGGTAAGAAGATCATAGACCTATAATAGTTACTTATGCATTATTTTTCCTTATAGATGCATACAAAGAGAAGAAATAGGTTTGAGCAAAGGAAGCTCAATGACTTGGTTTTTGTTAGAGAGAATCAAAGGCTCAAGGAGAAGAAAAACCAGCCAAAGAAGGACCCTATCTCTTCGAAAGACATAGAGAATGCTTTAGATTGGCTAGTTAGTGAACTTGGTACTGAGGAGGTCTTCCCTGGGGAGGGTTTGACATGGAAAATGGTCGAAGAGGCTTCGGGGCAAGCTTCTGATCATAGGAGGGCCACTCAAGCAACTTCTTCTGCTGGTACTTCACGGAGGGAGATAGAGGAAGAGGAGGCAGATTCAGAAGAATCTCTGGAAGAAGAGGAATATGTTGAAGAGGGTGATGATTCTGATGATGACGGCCTCAATTTTGATGCAGATGAAAGCAATGAAGATGATGATTCTGATTCTTATTGATGTCTTGATTGTCTTCTCTCTTATTTTGAAGTAACTTTAATACTTTATTGCACCATCTTGGTTTGGGCTTTAGACATTTGGAGTTTGAACGATTTTTATTTAGTTATGTGGTTTGTAATTTTTTTGCCTTTTTGGACTATTTCGTTGTGTGGTTTATTGGTTTTTTTATAGTTTTGGAAGTCAGTTTGTTGACGACTTGGAGAGTTGGAGACTTGGATGTTATTATAGTTTATTTTATGCTTTATAGATATGGAATATGGAGAATATGAGAGTTGGAGACCTTACAGTAGCCTATTAGACTTTTAAATGTTTTGTATGGTTCAAACTTTTAAATAAGTTTATTCTCAACCTGATTACCTGAGAGGCTGAGACATGTGATATGTTTGTATATAAAAAGGTATGTTGCGAACTTGCGATATTTTCAATTTCAAATGGAATAAATTACAAATTTTGACACAAATATCTGCATATATGTGTATTTGGATAGCAAATATATAAAAAAAAACTAAGAATTTGCACCGCAGGGCGCCCAAGGTTCTGGGCACCCACCTAGGCGTTGGGCGCTGGGTGCCAGGCAGGCCGCCTAGCTTTTTTTGAAGCCTTGCATTCATGCAAGAAACTCCCACATAAACTCTATATGACCTAAGAGTTGTGCCAACTCATCACTTTGTGGGAGAATAGGTGACTAATGTCGTGTCCAGTCTCACACAAACCACAATTGGTATCCACATGCCTGGAATTTCCCATAGAATCTTGGTTTGGTGCATGGATTGAAAAGACTGGCCTTTACCTCACAACCTATGGAGGTACCACATCCACCAGACCGCTTTTTTGGCTGCATTATTGATTCCACATTTCCATGGGGTTAGAAATATCATCCTTTTCTGGGTCATATAAACACTTTCTACCTAACCTCTCATACACATTATGGTGTTCCTAGGGGTGCAACTCATGCACACCATGGTTTTCCCTTTTAATTGTCCTTTCCACAATCCCAAATTATAATTCCAAGAGATCAATCCCTTGAGGGTTACTAGCCCAAGTATATCGTCCATATATTATTACTTTCACTGTCCTTGACATCCCTCAGCAGTGTTTGCCAACCATTGAGCAACCTGAATTTTGAGCCTTCTCATCCTCTGGGTTCGCACCTCCATTGCCATTGGCTGCTGTTCTTTTGGTGGATCTGTACTCAACTAACACATTGTGTACCTCATGTACTTGATTGGACTCTATAGCCATTTGGATGAGGAACTAGTTCTATCGATTTTGCGTAGACTTGTAAACTCTTCCCATCGGAGTATCCAATTGCATAGATGTCTAGAACCTGAAGATTCCTAAGCTCCAATAACGAGTTAGGACCAATGTAATTAGGCTGTACATGGGTGTATCAACCTTCGATAAATTTCTATGGTGATGGAATAAGTGAATAGGTTAGGTTTGGAGTCCAATCAGAATTATGAACTGGTATCCTAAACGGGTTAGTTTTTCTAATTGCTTTAGGAGTGCTACTCGTGTTGGGATTCCAAATAGAAATAGAAGTCCTAGGAGGTCTAGGAATAGTACCCGATTTATGGAATGGCGAGGTTTTAGTGATATCAAGGTCTCCTAGTTCGGAAAAGATTTGGGAGTTTATGATCTAGATTGGATAAAAGGCAAGTTACTGGGGAAGGATTAGATGTAATTCGGAAAAATAGTAGGCTTGGGTTTAGAGGTTGTTAAGAAATTGCTGGAAATTTGTGAGTCAGGCAGGGGTAATTAATGGATTTGAAGGGAATGAGGTGAAGTTAAGGCTAATTTTGGGTTGGTGGCTTAAGGTTATGAAGATGGGTTTGCAAAGGAAGTGGACTATGTTATATGGGCTTTGGGAGGATCAATTTGATGGTGTAGAAACATTGTGATGAATTTGGTTGGGGAAGTTTGAGAAAGAGGCAGCACACAAAAAGGGGAAAAAGGGCTCGAACGTGTGGGAAAGACTCTCCCAATCTTAAGTTAGATTTGTAGAATCACTCTTTTTGCTAAAAGAGGTGGGGAAAGCATCCTCTAAAGGTGGCCTCTCACTACAACTGAAAACTCTAGAATTGATTCTTTGGCCTATGGCTTGTATATCTATTTATAGTGGTTCCCAAATGTAGTTACTGAAATCATTTACCTTTGGTAGTGATTCCGGCAGAATTGCAATCATGCGTTTCCATGAATGCATTGCCACAAATCTCGATTCCTAGAAGTTAGTAATTGTGATTCCGCCTTTTTTTAATCTTATTGCAATATCTTTAGAATCTAGATTCTACTTCACCAAATTTTATGATTAATACATGCAAAAGTTCGTGATGCAACCGATCTAGATTCCAGCTCATCAATTTACTATAGAAGTAAATGTGGAGAGAGAGAGAGAGAGAGAGAGAGAGAGAGAGAGAGAGAGAGAGAGAGAGAGAGTAAGTAAGTAGTAGTAGTAGTAGTAGGTAGGTAGGTAGGTAGGTAGGTAGGTACGGTAGTAACGTACGTAGTTACGTAGTTAACGTAAGTTAAGTAGTAGTAGTA
>NW_006499997.1:1202687-1227084 GCF_000471905.2 Amborella trichopoda | reverse complement strand
AGAGAGAGAGAGAGAGTAAAATTAGTATGATGTGTGCGGGAGTGTGAGACAGGAACTTGAATTCGATTTGTACGAATTAGAATGTAGTGCACTATAAATGAAGTTTCATTTGGAAGTATATTTGTATTTGTAATTTTATATGTTTTTTACACACATACACGAATTCCCTAGCATGCTTTAACTAGTTACATGCAATATTTGTTAACACCCTTTAACAAGTCAAGCTGTGTAATGATTGCCAAAATGTCAGGTGTTATAATGATTGCCAAAATTTGTGGAATGCTTGGAATTTTTAGACATTATTTGGAATTTTTTATTTAAAATTTATTAATGACTCATATATGATGGGTATATAAAAACTCTATGCGTGTCTACAAACTCTAGTTAACATCATTTGTAAATTTTGAGAATTTGTAAGAAATATTATATTTTTAAAAATATGTTATTACTAAATAAACCAATTTGTTTTCCTTATTCATTTTAAAAACTCTAGGAAACTACTTAGTTAAGGACAATGTATTAGGATCGAACCGGCCACCAATCGATGAGGGTTTTTGGTCCATTCAAAACTGGTCCAACCATTGGTCGAACCAGTTGGACTTGATTTTAGAAAAAAAGAAAGAAAAATAGACATGATCAATTTAAAAAAAATAAATGTATTAAAACGTTTGTTCAACTTCATTTATCTAGTCAAATCGGTTAAAGTTGGCTGGTGAAACTAGCCAAAACCAGTCAAACATTAGTTTTGTTCCATTTTTTACCAAATCTGATTTTTACCTTGAATCAGACTGCCAAGGCAACGGTCGTCTGTTCGACCGGTCGGACTGTCGGTTCTGTTCGGTCCGGTCTTCATAGCTATGGTTAAGGGTACTCGACCTTGTTTCCATTAGTTGTGGAGATTATGATCAAGGGTACTCAATAAATTGACTCCAGTGTTAGAGGGCTATCAAAGACATGGATTGCAATAATAGGGAACCCTGGGTAGGTGTTACTTAATATATGAAGTCCAATTCTAAGGGAACTCTTGCTTATGGATAATCTAAAACCTTAAATCTTTGGCCTTCTCGAATGTATTTCTTTATAAATTTTTGCCTAGTTCCAAGTGGTTTAGTGTGCAATTACTGTAAGTTAGGCATCTCTATTCCAAGTTTATGCGACCACAACTCCAACAAGGTATGAATCTTGATTCCTAATGGATCAGAGCGCAATTGCCAAATGGTAGGGATCCTGCTTCATGTGATATGCACTATGGTCGACGATTCTGACTATAAGAATCATCCGCCACCCACAATTCTGTGATTCCAATTCCTAAAACAATTTGGTGTCATTGGCTTTCCAACAACTATATTCCCTAATTCTACTCTATTCATACTTACAATATAAAACAATCAAGAAAGCTATCAAACTAAAAGACGATTAATTAGTATAGGAAATAACTTTTTATTTTCTATGGATGCTAACTCTAAACCCCCCTTATGAGCCACACTATGAAGCTATGAGAGAGAGGGGTTGAGCAACAACTAAGCCATAAAACGAGTTTATCAGAAAATCAATTTAGTTTTATGCCGAGGAGGTCAACAATTGATGCCATTTTCATACTTAGGCAACTAATTGAGAAGTTCAGGGAGAAGGAAAAAGACGTCCACTCATCATTGATTTAGAGAAATTTTATGATAGGGTACCATCAGATTCAATTTGACAGGTGTTGGAAAAGAAAGGAGTCTCTAGATGCTAGATTGACATGGTGAGGGATATGTACGTGAGAAAGCTAAATCGCATATGGACAACTAGTGAAGAGACAAGTGAGTTTTCAGCGATAATATACCAACATCAAGGGTCATTGTTGAGCTCATATCTCTTTGTTTAGTTATGGACGAGTTAACTAGGCATTTACAAGATGAGGTACCATGGTGTATGTTGTTCACAGATGACATAGTTTTGATCGATGAGGCTAGAAGCAGTGTCAACACAAAGTTAGAACTTTGGAGTGATGCTCTAGAATATAAAGGCTTTTGAAAGGACTATGTAACCTGGGCAAGTATATGCCGATAAATTTTTTTCTTTCTTTTTCTTTATTTCACCACCCGGATTGCTTACAAGTGTCCAATTACAATATATGAATCAATGAAATCACAATGAATGCCAATGACTCTTACTTGGTTGCCATCAAAACAAAACTCATTCATATTATGAATCTGAAAATTGCATAACACCAGGAATAAAATCAAGAAAACATGAAATAAAGCAATATTGCATACCTTGCCTCAGGTTACCCTCAAGGACTTTGCATACCTACATTGGATCTCCTCCACCAATGGCAAATAGGATCTCGGTCTAAGCTGGTATTATAACTCGAGAATTCTAGACAAAACCACTTGAGAGCATGACTTGGGATAGGACTTGACCAAGGCTCAGCACGTAAGCTACATGACCCTTTGGGTGAGCTCTTTAGGGTTTCTACCTTCTATCAAAGTTTAAACCCTTAATAGGTGACAAGAGATGAGAAAGAAATAAGGAGAGATAGAGAGGGCCATGCCTGCCCTAGGGTTTTAGAGAGAGAGAGAGGCCACTGAGTTCACACGTGTGGAGAGAAGATCTCACAGAGAGTATTTATAATATAGAGGCTTGGGTTCTTAGGGTTAAGGTTTTGTTGTCATTATGAGACTTAATCTTGACCTTTGATCATGAAGACTTGTGGGTTGAAGAGATCACATTTATTCATTTATTAGTTTAGCCATCATAATTAAAAAGAATGAGGTGGAAACGTTATCTCTCAATTTTCATAACTCTATTCTTATAAAAAATTGCATAAAGGAAAATATTATCTTTTTGCAAATCAATTTCAATTAACCTATGCACTTTCTTATTTGAAATCAATCAAATCAATCTCAAGACTCTGCCCTTAAATTTTAAACAAGTGGATGGCTTACTACACAAGCCATAGAAAATAGCAAAGAGAGGGGGAAGTGGGGCGCCCCACCCACGGGAGGTCATGTGGGCCCCATGCTACCAAAAGTGGGCTTATATGTGGTAGGCCCAATATACTCCTTGGGACCCCACACCCCAACCAATATTGTAAAATATTAAAATGAATTTTATAAAATATTTAAATATTTTATTCTCCTCTTAGATTGAAATAAGTCCAACAAATTATTTTTTCCTATTTAAATTTTTTTTTTAATAAAATAAAATATCTAGAGAGGTCAAAAAATTCATTTTAATTATCTAAAATATAATTAAAACATAATTAAACATATTTAAAAATATTTGATGGAAATTTGATCCAAAGAGTTCGAAATATAGCAAATATATTGAGGACTCTATTCTTTCTAGTAAATTGCATCGGACTGCACCTTTTCAAAGTGGCCCAATGGTTCTCATGACCCACTTCCCTTTACAAGGGTTTATAATTGGACTATCAAAGTAAGCTAATAAATGAAGGAGACACGATCTAGATCCCTCCCTGAGGACAAGTTCATACCCCATTCGTGCACTATGCTCCATGGGTCATTCTAACACAGTATAATATTGCAGAGAGTTACCTCTTTGGTACATGTACACACCCTCATTTAGAGGATCGCTTCCCGGACGGTTATCTAGTATATATGCCGTGTGATGGTAATGATAAGGATTTGGTCCTTGATCTTTTCGACCAACCATCACACACTGAGGTTACATCCAATCCCTGGCCAACCACCTTGGGCACAACTCTAACCTCGTTAAGGGATAACCCCACATTGAAACCCTTATTGGTTGTGCACAAATGCTCAGGGCTACGGGTTTTAGACATCACCCTGAGCCATACCCAGTCAAAGCTCAGGTGAGTCTTGGCATTAATGATGCCTCAAAGTCCAATCTTGACCACACTCCCACTGGAGCCAACATTTTATTATGAATAGTTTCAGTACATGCTCTCTTAAGGCCTTTAAATGACCACATAACCCCAACATCTCTCTCTTGGCCTTTGAAGGCCTTACAATTACTCTCCCTCACTCTCTCTCAGCTCCAGCCTGTGTACATGTTTAGCGAACACAGGCGCCACTAAACGCTTGGTCAAATGGTCTGCAAGCATGGCCTCTGTTGGAAGATATGCGACCTCTATCTCACTGAGTCGGATCTCGTTTCGAATGTGGTAATAGTTTTTCTTACAATGCTTTGAGCTCTTGTTAAAGCACGGCTCCTTAGTCACACAGACGACAGATTGGTTGTCATAGAAGATTCTCACATACAAACATCTCATAAGCTCGAACATGAGCTGGTTGAGAAACTTCTTTATCCACCAGCCTCCTTGGCTGTTAGACAACACGTCTCATACTCGGATTCCATGGTGGACAGGGCTACCATGTCCTACTTCTTGGACTTCCAAGAAACTACCCCACCACTAACATGAAGACATAAGCAAATGTCGACTTCATGTCATCAGGGTCTCCTTGATAATTGGCATCTGATTTTCCCTGTATGACTATGTGCCACCCTCCTTCATACGTCATTGCATAATCCGTGGTCCCTCTAAAATATCTAAGCACTCTCTTAACCGCCTTCCAATATTCCAGTCCAGGATTGCATTGGAAACAACTAACCACACCCATGGGAAAAGAAAGTCTGAATTTGTTCCTGACATGGCGTAGATAAGTGACGTTAATGCACTAGAATAATGTACTCTTTCCATGCCTTTCCTCTCATCCTCGCAGGCTTAACTTGGTCTTCTTGCTTTAGGGGTAGATATGGGCTTACATTTGTCCATTTCAAACTTTTCGATCATCCTCTTACAATAGGTGGCTTGGGAAAGTTGAATGGTCTGATTTTGTCTGTTTCTTGTTATCTTTATGACCAATGCGTATGATGCTTCCCCTAAGTCTTTCATATCAAAGTGTTGCAAAAGGAAATCCTTAATCTGCCTTACTAGAGCCATCGAGGTACTGAATATCAACATATCATTCATATATAATGAGATGAGCACCACATCACTCTCACTTGTCTTGACATAAATGCAGTAATCCTCTTGGTTAGAGGTAAAGCTTGCTTTAGACAAGGTCTCTTGAAATTTTATGTACCACTGCCGTGAAGCTTGCTTAAGGCCATAAAGAGATTTTTGAAGCCTACAAACCAAGTCGTCTTTTAATTTTTCTATGAAGCCCTCAAGTTATTTCATAATTTATTCTTCAAGCTCCCCATTTAGAAAGGCCGTTTTCACATTCACTTGTTGGAGCTCAAAGTCAAAGTGAGTTGTTATGGCAATGAAGATCCCAATGGATGAGAACTTCGCAATTGGAGAAAAGGTTTCATATTAGTCTATCCATTCTTTTTGGGTGAACCCTTTGGCTACAAGTCTAGCTTTGTATTTCTCAAGTTTTCCCTTAAGAGTTCAATTTTTTCTTGAACACCCACGTTCATCCTATAGGTTTTCAGTTATGAGGTAGAGGCGCTAATCCCGAAACCTGGTTTTGAACGATAGAGTTGTATTCTTCATTCATGGCATTTTTCCATTGTGTTTTCTCAGGATCGGATAAGGCTTCTTTAGAGGTTGCAAGCTCATTATTAGGTTCATCCCCCCAATTCTCTCATAGTATTCCACCAGAAAGTGAAGAACTAGGGTGGTCTTCTAATTCGGTTGTCTCTCTTAAGGGGTTGTGGTTCAGGTTCACAAGTCTCAACCTTGTCACTCACCATGTCAAAGGGATCGAATTTTTTTGGAGTACACTTGAGAAACTCATCCTTGAAGAAGTGGGCATATCCTTATTTTTTAGGACTGCCCCATTCTCTATGCTAAAGAAACGATAGCCCCTACTATGCTTTGGGTATCCTATAAAGATGCATTTCACGGTTTTGGGATCAAGTTTGGTTCGGTTTTGGTATGGAATGAGAACATGGGCTGAATATCCTCACACCCTTAGATGGTCAAGGGGTGGAGCACAACCAATGAATATCTCGCGTGGAGTAAGTGGGATGCCTTAGTGGGAGTATGGTTGAGGATGTACCTCTCCCTCAATACTGTTTCTCTTCGTAATTCTAGGGAGAGCTTTGTATACCCCATCATGCTCCGCGTCATTTCTACCAAGGTCTTATTCCATCTCTTAGCTACACTATTTTGTTGTGGTGTGTAGCACATGGTAAATTTATAATTTATGCCATGCTCTACACACATCTCTCGAAAGAGTTGTGAGGAGTA
The DNA here is from genome assembly GCF_000471905.2 of Amborella trichopoda. The sequence goes on along the minus strand of NW_006499997.1, from coordinate 1,220,915 downwards.
TTCACCGCCCTTATTGGTTATTATGACTTTGATTTTCTTGTTAGTTTGGTTCTCTACCTTGGCCTTACTCATCAGCATAAAGTGTTTGTTTTAGGATCATTGCTTCCCCATTTTTTAGATTCAAAACATAGCCCCCAAAGCTCAAAATCTCAGTCTTTTGATTTTCACCCATGTATATAAATTGCTCACTGGGGTCCATTGGTTGGAAATTGTAGTATCCATCTTTGCAGTTTGACGCATGGGTTGTAGCACTTGAGTCAAAATACCAAGTAGTACCCTTGGGATCAGCTAGCATAGATTCAAACACTACAACCATGTTCCTTGTTCCTCCAGTATTATTTCATCTCTCTCTACAAAATCTAGCTATGTGTCTCACTTTTCCGCACTTAAAACACTCTCTTTTCTTTGAGTTCTCTATTTTTCGGTTCCCTCTCTCCCTTTTCGTTACTCCTATTTTTTTTCCTTTATAACTATTGCTGTAATTTCCCTTGCCCTTACCCTTTTCTTAAAACTATACAATTTTGGCTTAAAATTAGCCACATACACTGCATCACGGAGTGCGGGTGCATCATGCACGCTTTTTCTTTCTTCCTCTGCCTTTAGAAGGATCACAAGCTCCTCTAACTTAGGAGCAGTCTCTCTGGCTCTAACTTAGGAGCAGTCTCTCTGGCAGCAATTAAGGATACAAACACCTCCCAAGAGCTAGGTAGGGTGTTTAAAAGATAGCAAACTTGCGTGGGCTCGGTGGGCTTCATGTCGATGGCTTTGTGCTTGTGTACTAGGGCCCCAAACGTGTGCACATGCTCAGCGATCTTGGCTCCTTCCACCATTTTCAGATCGTTGTACCTCTTCATTATAAGGGTCTTCTTGACTAGAGAAGGGTTAGCAAATTCCTTCTCTAGCCTCTCGTGAATGGCTTTGGCGGTTCCCAAAGTTTCGTAGTCCAATTCATGGGAATCATGCATCGAAACAAGTAGTATATGCTTGGTAAGCATATTTTTCTGCTCCCTCTAGGCATATTCCTCTCTAGTAGATTAAGAGGTATTCCCTCTAGAAATAGGTGGAGAGTTTTAAGTAAGCATATTGTGGAGATTCTCCTCATTGAGGATGTATCCCACTTTTCGCTTGCAAGATGAGTGATTGCTTCGATCAAACCTTTCCGATCTTAAAGAGTTTGGCCATGAAACTCTTTGCTGTCATTTTTCTTGACCCAAACTGCAGCAAGATAATGAAAATAAAAAGAAGATGGTAGCAAGAAGTCCTAACTCTGATAGCAATGAACGTAGGATTATGTAACTCGGGAAAGTGTATACTGATAAAAATGTTTCTTTCTTTTTCTTTATTTCACCACCCGGATTACTTACAAGTGTCCAAATACAATATATGAACCAATAAAATCACAAAGAATGCTAAGGACTCTCGCTTGCCATCAAAACAAAAACTCATTCATAACATGAATTTGAAAATTACATCATATTTGTAATAAAATCAAGAAAACATGAAATAAAACAATATTGCATGCCTTATCTCAGATTACCCCCAAGGACTTTACACACCCCACACTGGGTCTCCTCCACCAATGGTGCATGGGGTCTCAGTATAAAGTCATCTCATAACTCGAGAAGCTTAAGAAAAACCACTTGAGAGTATGACATGGGATAGGGCTCGACCAATGTTCAGGCTAGGGCATGCCACCCCTGTGGCTTGGGTGAGCCCTTTAGGGTTCCTACCTTCTATCAAAGTTTAACCCTAACTAGGTGAGAGGAGATGAGAGAGAAATAGGAGAGATAGAGAAGGGTGTACCTGCCCAAGGGTTTTAGAGAGAGGGAGGCCACAAGTTCACATGCTTGCAGAGAAGATCCCATAGAGAGTATTTATAATATAGAGGTTAGAGTTTTTAGGGTTAGGGTCATGTCATCATTATGAGACTCAATCTTGACCTTTGATCATGGAGACCTGAGGGCTGAAGAAATCTTATCCATTCATTCTTTAGATTTGCCATCATGATTAAAAGGAATGAGGTGGAACTATTATCCCTCAGTTTCCATAACTCTATTCTCATAAAAAATTGTCTAGATAAAAATATTATCTTTTTGCAAATCAATTTCAAGACTCTTTCCTTAAATTTTAAACAAGTCGATGACTTACTACACAAGCCATAGAAAATAGGAAAGAGAGGGGGAAGTGGGGGCCCCACCCAAGGGAGGCCATGTGGACCCTATGCCCCCAAAGGTGGGCTTATATGTGGTGGGCCCAAAGCCCAATATACCCCAGCTAATTTTTTTAAACATTAAAATGAATTTTATAAAACCTTTAAATATTTTATTTTTTCTCTTTCATTAAAATAAATCCTGAAATTCTTTCCTTATTAAAAATATTTTTTTCATAAAAAAAAGTATCTATTTTAATTATCTAAAATATAATAGGAACGTCATTAAACATATTTAAAAAGATTTGATGGGAATTGGATCTAAAAAGTTAGGAATATAACAACTATATTGAGGACTCCATGCTTCTAATAAACTGCGTCTCACTGTACCTTCTCAAATTAGTACAGTAGTTATCATGACCTACAGCCCTTCACAAGGGTTCATGATCAGACGATCAAAGTAAGCCAATAAATGAAGGAGACATGATCCTAATCCATGGTTTACATGTCCCTCCCTGAGGACAAGTCCAGGCCCCATTCCAGCACTATGCGCCATAGGTCATTTCAACACGGTCCAGAGTTGTAGGGAGTCATCTTTTCGGCATATGTACACAACACACAACCTCATTTAGGGGGCCGCTTCCTAGACAAATATCTATTGTACATGCCGTGTGATGGTAATGATAAGGATTTGGCACTTATCCTTTGACCAACCGCCCTAGGCACAACTCCAATCTCATTAAGGGATAGCCCCACATCAAAACCCTTATCGGTTATGTACAAATGCCCATGGCTATGGGTTTTAGACATCACCCTAAGCCATAACCAATCAAAACTCAAGTGATTCTCAAAATAAATAATGCCTCACAATCTAATCTGTACCACACTCCCACTGGAGCAAACATTTCACTATGAATAGGTTCAGCATATACTTTTATAAGGCCTTTAAATGGCCACATAACCCCAACAGTTTTAAGATTAGTCGGATTAAGACAGAATATATAGTAACAAGTTTAATAATAATTGGAGTAGAAACGAGGAAGTAGTTAAGATTGATGGCTACAAAATACCTAAAAAAGAGTATTTCTAATATCTTGAGTTGATAATCCTGAAAAAGGGAGATATTGAGGACGATGTCGCACATAGACTTAGAGTTGAGTGGAGCAAAATGAAGATGTGCGACCAGAGTTTTATGTGATTGCCACATACCAATGAAGCTGAAGGGGAAGTTATGTAAAACATATGTGAGACTAGCTTTGCTTTATGGGACAAAATGTTGGGCAATAAAAAAAAAAACATACCCATAGGATGAGTGTAGCTGAGATGAGGATGTTGAGATGGATGAGTCGCAAGACAAGAGACGATAGAACTCAAAAAATAAATATATTTGAGGGAACTTAGGTGTGGCTTCAATAGGTTATAAGACCAGGGAAATTAGATTTGGTGGCTTGGCCATATGCATCATAGACCCCATATAGCACCAATTAGAAGGTGTGATTTGGTTCAAGTAGATTGCTCTAAAAGTGCAAGGGAAAGGCTCAAATGGACATGGATAGAAGTAGTGAGAAAGATATACAGACTTATGGTCTTACTGCGGGTATGACCTTTGATTAAGTAGAATGGCAGAGCATGATTCGTGTAGTCGACCTCAAATAGTTGGGATAAAGCTCTGATGATGACGATGGTGATGATGATGACAAACTCTAAACCCACTACAACTAGAAAATAATTAAAGAAATAAATCCTATCAGTTTTGGGAGTTCACTCAAGAAATCCTATCTAATTGGAACCCCATGGTGGTCCATTTTTACTAGGAAATACTCCTAGGGATCCATACCCCTCCTAGAGTTCCTCTAGGTTTCTCATGGGGTCCCTTATGGACCCACCTTGACATGTCATCTCTTGGCTGCCTTGGGTGCTGTGCCATTACTAATACTAAAGATGTCTCTGATACTGAAGATGCAAGGAAATTCAACTTCGGGGTGTTGGAGGTTACTTTGCATTCTACCTCTCCTATTCTTTTACTAAGAGTAAACCAGTATATGGATAAATCTTGTGATATTCAATTTTCTATTTTAGTATGGCCGATGGTCAATTTTTATTTCTCCAATAAAGAGATAAGATTCATCTTGCCAGCTAGATGCCACCAGTGGATGTTCTTCTAGAGGATTTACAACTTTCTATAGCAGGCAATCATTGATAAGTCACCTTTGGAAAAATAATCTACCTCTCATTCAAGTTGTTATGCTGAAGCACAGTTATTTTTAGCAAATCCTATGAAGATGGTCCCTAATTTTGTTGGAACTGTCCATGAGTGTCATGCTCATTTGTTATTTTCAAAATTTAGAAACTTGCTGGAGTATTTGATTGGTGCAAATGAAGTTGAGCCACCATCTTTTACGTGTTTGCTGTGAACTCACGATTCAACAGCCTGCCTTTCAATGGATTAGTTATTCTGTTTAAGATGGAGACACTATTTAAAGATTATACTTATCTAATGATATAGATTCTCGAATGCTGGAAATAATATAAGTTTGCCAATGATTAGAGACTCTGTGCAAAGCTATGAAACATAGGAGATGGCTCCATCTCTTTTGGCATTTTGTCAAAAGATATGTAGGACAGTCCTGTGTGACAGGGCCCTATAAGTTTCATAGAGGACTCCAGTATAGACTGGTGATCCCTATCACCGATGATGAAGAACACTTGTACGTTAACTTGATGACTCTCCAAATTATTATCTTTTAGCCATTAAGCAGAGGTACGGCTTATCTCTACTGTCCAAAGGAGGGTCTAGTGGTGGAAATCCGGTCTCAGCACATTATCCATAGGGCCCTGTCCTATAGGGATTTTTTCCAAAATATTACCACCAGATCTCCTCCACAAGAGAAATTTTCAAGTTCAAGTAGATCTCTACCTTGATTCTGTTTCTGGTTAATCAATTGTCAAACAATTTTGAAATGTGAGTGATACCGATGAACCATATGGATGACAATATATGGTACATACTACAAGTGAATGGGCCGATAGTCCTACATGATGAGTGGCACTTATGCATGTTCAGTGAGCAATACTTGTGCAATGTAAAATACCAATGGATGATAAACAGTGATCATCAAACCAGCATCTTATTTTGTTTTTACAGTCATGTTCTACAACACAAATGCCACAGTATGGAAAGTATTCATTCAGCTCATGATAATTAACACACATGCAAATTATGGAAATGATGGCATCTTGCAACTCATACGCACTCGTTGGTGTCCCCTCTTTCCTATCCACCATCTATTCGAATGACCACTGTAGATTTCAACATGGGATAAACAAAGAATGGAACCCCCAATTCTCAATGAGTTGATGATAAGCGACAAAATTACCCTTAAAGATTTCAACTAACACAGATGCACCACTTTCTTTCACATTTGGTCTTTAAGGCTATTTCAGGAACTTGTTAGTCTTTGGGTGTAAGAGAGGCGATTGGCTTGGAGAGAACTTTCTAGTGCGAATTGTGGTAGGTTGATTGTTGACTCATACAATGGCAAGTTTGTCCTAATACAATGTTCCTAGAACCAAGCTCCTTTGACTTGTGATAGGGTAACACCGTCTCCACTTGTTCAATTTTACTATTATTGATTCACTAAGTGGTCTCTTTGGGATTATACCTCTTCAATTGTTGTAATGTTCCTCATCTTCATTTTACAGACGATCTTTCATAGTGATTATACCTCTTCAATTGATGTAATGTTCATCCTAAATTGTTCAGAGAAGGATACAAGCCAAACAATACTATGAATAAAGCTAGGCCTTCGAGGGTCAAAGTACCATGGTTGAAGAAAATTGTGATATTGTGTCTAACCATTTGGCCTCCCTGGCACTGTAGCATTGACAGGGAAATTGTGGGACCAATTTTGCTTAGGGTGACGAAAAGACCAGATTGATGTAAGAATAAAACACACCATCTTTTGGATCATTATCACATCAAATAAATGGATGTTTCTATTTTGACCTTCTATTTTCATCTCTCTCTCTCTCTCTCTCTCTCTCTCTCTCTCGTGTGTTTGTGAGGTGGAAGGGAGGCATCAAAGAGCATTATTGCTTTGTTGTTGTGATGGTTGTTGTATGGGAGGAGGTAGGTGATTTATGGAAGGAGAATATGCTCAAGAAGTACATGAATGGGTGAATGTAAGTGTGAGATAGAAAATGATTTAAGAGTACTGTAGTAATTGATTCTCAACAATGGAAAATGAGGAGTTCATCCCCTAATATAAAGGTATCAATGTAAAAATCACTGAAAGACTCATTGGGGTATATAAGAAATTATGACATTCAAGTATGTAGGTAGCTACTTACAAATAATATTAAGATTTACTACAGAAATTTGTTGGGCATCGAAGAGTCTATAATGAGTTGCAATATCCTGATCATGATGAGTATACAGTCAACTGTAGGGAACTAGACAAAATATTGGTTTTTGGAGGATAGATCCAGTTCCCTCGATAGTTCCTACTGTAATCCCTTTAAATACTGGCATTGCCCCTGTCCTTTCTTACAATCAAGGTCCTGGTTGGTAAATTGGTGTCAGGAACACTTCACGTGCTTTGTGTTAATTTACAGAGATCAGGATTGGAAGGTGGAAATTGTCTTTCTTTGAATAGCAAGTTGTGCTTGTTCGATGCCCACACTAAGAAGGAATTCGGATGTCTACATTGTTTAGTTCAGTTTTCTAAGAAGGAATTCGGATGTCAAAATTATTTAGTTCAGTTTTCTACATCTTTCTTTGGATTATATTGTCGAGATGTTTTGTGTCAGTCTTCTGATTCTACTCTTCTCATTATTTAGTTGTGATTTGACTGTGGAAAAATCAATTATTACTAGAATCAATTTAAAATCTGTTTCTGGTAAAATAATATTACTGGATATTTTTTGTCACTTAATGAATTTCTTTAGATGGTCCAATAGTAAGCTAGGCATGTCCATGAGTCAGAGGACCTTGGCTTTCTGTAGATCTAGCTAGGGTCTCTAAGCTCTAATTTCTCAAAAGATATTTCATCTGATCCCACCCCAAGTGCCTTATCTTTTTTAGGGTTGAATCGAATCTTGTTATTTCATAAAAACATTTCTCGCGTATATTCTTCTTGTGAACGGCTGCCAAATTTACTTTCTGCAAATCTTTTCTTTGCAAAGGTTACACGATCAATTGGAGATGATGACTTGAAGCCTGCTGTGACTGCAGAGCCTGAGATAACTCAGGTGCGACTGTCAGAGGATGATGAATATTTGGTAAGGATCTCTAATAACCAATAAAAATGATATTATAATTCTATAATTTTGATATTATAATTCCACGCATGAACAGGTTTGGAGTCTTGACATCAGCATCTTGTATTTTTAAAGTTTTCGATTATTCAATCATGGGAATTTCTAGTGCTTGCCTTTGTAGCACCCTAAAACTCTTGGACAGGATGAATATACGTAATTCAAGAATCTTCGACAATTTTTCCTTCCCCTATTGAGGTTGCAATTGTCGAGTTCAACTTGGTCGATGAAATCAACAGTATTTTTGTTTTTACTTGGGATCATTGTCATTGAAATCCAAAAACACGGTTTCAGGCAAGGTATCTACAAGTATTATACCTTTTGTTTTTGAACATTACAAGTATTACAACATTCACAAGAACATTTCTCGTCCATAATGCATCTCTTATCAGATTTTCACTTTTTCAACCTTGACCAGTTCAAATTTACTTCTTATTCATTCTTCGAGAATCCAAGACTATGAGCAAGCAATTAATTGAATAAGGAATTGGAATCCCCTCCAGAAAGATTGACCTGGATGGTGAATGGGAGGACTAGAAAAGAGCTTTGTATATTATTGGGCCGGGATTGTGAATTGAAGATTGGAAAAGACTTTTTATGACCATACTTGTAAAAGTTTTGAGAAAGCATTTACCAATTGTTTTGCTTACTTGGTCAAAACGGGGGGGATTTATTTGACACTGCACCTTATTGCATGAATTAGATTAATAAAAGAATGACCCTTAGAGAAAGCATTCATGTTAGAAGTTTTGAGAAAGCATTACCAATTGTTTTGGTTACTTAGTCGAAACCGAGGGGATTTATTTGACATTGCACCTATATTGCATGAATTAGAGCAATAAAAGAATGGCTCGTGTGCTCTCACTCAGGTGATGGCTAGTGATGGGTTATGGGATGTTGTATGTAACGAGGATGTGGTGTCCATTATTAGAGATACGGTTAAAGAGCCAGGGATGTGCTCAAAGAGACTTGCCACCGAGGCCGCCGAGCGAGGCAGCAAGGATAACATCACTGTTATTGTGGTCTTCCTCCGCCCTGTCTCTACTGCAGAAAGAATATATTAATTCAATCCATGCATATCAAAGCTATCAAGGTGGACCATACTTGTTAAATTCCTCGAGTCAAGGAGCCCATTTTAATTTTTTTTTAATTTGTATGATTTTATTTAAATAAAATAATATAGTTGTATACCATCGGCAATAAAATGAGTTTTTGAACTTTTTTTTTTTTTGTTAACTCTTTTGGAGTTGGAATGGCTTTGAAGGGCACTAGTTAGAAATTGGGAAAAGTAAGTAAAGAGATTTTTTTTTTTTTCGACAATGTTACTAAAGATTTATTAATCAGTCACAGAATACAACCAATTAAAAAGGGAAAACATCCGAAATAAACAAATTTTGCATAGACACCCCTCGTTTTGCCAATCCATCAGCAATGTCATTATTGTCCTTATACACATGCTGAAATGAGATTTGGAGACCCTCGTACATATTCATAATATTTAGCCATTTCCTCTTCAAGCTTTATGGTGGCCTAGATATCTTATTGCATCAATTTATCACATTCAAAGATTCCCTTTCAACAATACATGACATTCTGATATTCTTCCGTCTCACAATCTGAACTCCACACATGCAGCCAATTTCGCTTCATTAATGGTTATCTTCCCACAAGGGCTAGCAAAACAAAAGATCACCTCTCTAAATGCATCTCGCAAAATTCTTTCAACTCCAAATAGGCTTGAATTTTCTAATGAGCTTCTATCGAAGTTAAGTTTGATACTTCCTAGCATAGGTAAGTTCCACCTACCTTTTGGTCTTACTTTCATTACTTTTAAGCATCAAATTATGCAAATTAATCTCAACATCCACTTTGACCACTCCAAACCCTTCATTTGTCACGAGAACCAACTCCAAATTGAATGTAGAATCTTTCTTTTAACCAATTCCACCTCCAGATCTTTGTTATCAAAGGTCCTATTGTGCTCTATCTAGATATCCCAAAAAACAACAGCTCTTACAATCTCCCAAATCATCTTGCCCATCATTGGTAAAGAATCCAACTCCACGATACCCAAAATATTCATATGACTACTCGGCACCATCATCATATGTCCAATTTTTTGAAAAACCCATATCTAGATGTGAGAAGAGAAAGGACAATGAAGGAACAGATCTCCATTCTCATCATTTTCCTTGCAAAGAATGCAAACATTCGTAATAATCATGCCCTTTTTATGATCTTATCCACAATAAGCGACTTTCCTTGAAATAAAATCTATAAGAAAATTTTGAATTTTGAAATGGACCTTCCAACACCGTATTCTCTTCAATAATGACCTACTCCACTGGATCCTATCATGAAACAACAGACTTTACGTTGATTTAACTAAGAAAATATTGTCTTTCTCAGTCTCCCAAACCAGTTCGTCTTCCCTCTCTTTGTGCAGCATAAACCCATGAATATCCCCAAGCATCGAAGTATATTGATCAATCACTGAGTTCGAAACTCGGTTGTACTTCCAGTTTAAAGACCAAACATTTGCATCCCAATCAAAGATTTGAGATGTGTCGCTCCAAAAACCAAGCAACAATCTCCCACCCACTTATAATGCCAAAAAGATATCTTTCCGCTGTCATTCAAAATCCACTTACAACCACCAATCATAAACAACTTGTTTTGAATAATTCTTTTCCATATCAGCGATTTAAGAACACCCCTTCCCCTGCTGCCTATCCAAAGATTATGCTAGTACACTCCATACTTGGCTATTAATATATCTTTCGAAAACATCTCATCATGGCTCATTAATCTCCACCACCACTTCGAAAGCAAAGCTTGATTCACATATTTGAATTTTCTAATTCCCAAACCACCTTCTCTTTTTTGTGATGCAAATCCTCTCCCAACTTACCACATCATATTTATTGCCAAAATCTCCCGAACCTCATAAAAAGTTACGCATCATCTGTTCAATCATTTTGGACACTGAACTTGGCATTACTAAAAAAGACATTTGGTATACTGGTAAATTCACCATTGATGACTAAATTAGAGTAACTCTCCCACCAATAGATTAATGCTTAACTTTCCACAATTCTAGTTTTGTGTTAACTCCTTTTAAAATCGGATCCTAGACCAACTTGGGCATTATGTCTTCCGAGATTGGTAGGTCAAAATAACTAATTGGAAACTTCTCTACTCTACATCCCAAATGAAAAGCTATCCGCTTTAGCATTACATCCGAACACTCCACCCCTACCAAGGATGTTTTCTCAAAATTGACTTTAAGCTGAGCACCACTTCACAAGAGCACATGAACCTTTTGATATTAATTATCTGATCCACCTTTGCATCACAAAACATCAAAGTATTATCTGCATAATGCACATGAGTCACTGTTAAATGAGATGTTTCAGATACCTTAAATCCATAAAATCTTCCCCTCCCTTCTACATTCCTTATCATCAAACTCATAACTTCAGCAACAATTGTGAAAAGGAACGGAGAAAGCGGGTCTCCTTGCCTCATTCCCTTGAGGCCTTAAAAAAGCCTTTCGGGCTTCCATTAACTATCACTGAAAAATGCATCCAAGAAATGCACCTTTTTATCCACCTTCTTCATTTCCCCCCAAAACCCATACATCTCATCGCCTCCAGCAAAACGTCCCAATCAATCTGTTTATAAACCTTTTCTATATCTAATTTAAGCAATACTCTTGGCTTCCTTTCCAACTTTCTCGAATGAATATATTCTTGTGCAATTAAGACTCCATCTGTAATAATTCTACCTTCAATGAAAGCCGACTATATTCTTGAAATGACCAAATTACAGACTCTCTTAAGTCTATCAGCCATTAACTTTGCTATAGTTTTATACAGACAAGTCAGAAGACTGATAGATCTGATATCCGACATTTCTGTTATAGCCTGCTTCTTTGGGATCAGAGCAATATAGGTTGAGTTTATGGTTTTATTCACTACTCCTTTTGAAAAAAACTCATTAACTATCAAATCTAGTTTTGTGATATCCCAAAAGTTTTGAAAGAAAACCACTGGAAATCCATCAAGACCTGGGGCTTTATCCCTTGGCAAAGCAAAAACAACCCTTTTAATTTCCTCGTTTGATGTCATTCCTTCCAAAGACATAGCAATTGACCTTGGTAGCACTTTAAAACCTAAACCATTGAAATTTGGCTTTATCTGTAAGTCCTTTGCAAAGACTTTTTAAAATGGTTCACAAACTCCATCTCACATACATCACTCGTATTATCCTCTATCCCTTTAAAACAAATACTTGACATATCATTCTGATGACATTGAGCATTCGCAACGGTATGAAAAATCTTGGTATTCGAATCACCCTCTTTCAACCATCTAACCCTCTATCTCTGCCTCTAATATATTTCTTCTGAATGCCAAAAGCCATGTAAAGTCATACTCCTCCATTCTATATCACACCATCTACTCCTTCCAAACACATTAAAGAATTTTATTTTGCAGGCAAAAGTGAGTTTCCTTTTTCCATCGGATCAACATATGCTTTACACTCAAAAGTGTTTTTATGAATGTTGGACCCAAAAGAACTCGAGACCATAGCATTAATCCATGTCATCTTTATCATATCAAACACTCCTTCTTCCAACCCGAAAAGGCTTTGGGCCTTTAATATTATCATCAGTACTGAGGCAAAATTGAAACATGATCGGATGATAACTTGTTGAGAGCATTTACTTTAGCCACAAGAAATAACCTCTCCCAATCGCTCGACAACAAAAACCTATCAATTTTACTTATGATAAGGTTTGAATCACTATTATTAGACCAAGTGAAAAATGATCTATTTAAAGGGAGATCCATCAATTCGTGCCTAACCATAACATCATTGAATAAACGCATGGTTCTATTCAAATTTGCATAAGAAGATATTTCATCTGGCCATCGTATCATATTGAAATTGCAAGCAATACACCATGGCAAATTCACATTCAAAATAACATTAGAAAGTGACTGTAAGAACTCTTCCTTCAACACATTAACATTCGGCCCATATACATTTACACAACCATTTCAAACCAACTACTGGACCTTCAAAAACATTAAAGCATAAATAATCATATAACTGAAAATTCAGACATTTTATTACAGATGAGTCCCAAATAGTCCAAATACCCCTCGAAGCTCCAATCGCATCTATCCCAACAAAATCTACCGGACCCATACCCCAAATATCTCTAATATCACGAAGAGAAGGACTAGGGAGTTTTGTTTCTTGAAGAAGCAAAATGTTATGTTTATGATTCCTAACCAACAACAAGACTTCTCGTTTTCTCTTCGTCTCTCCCAGACCTCTCACATTGCAACTAATAACCTTTATAATCACCAGTTGTGGCACAATCTCTAGCGAAAGAAGGGTCACCGGTGAAGGTGGAAATGTCTGTGCTCGCAGAACCAACAACCCAATATGGGTCAACTTCCTTAAAAAGAACGGCCCCCTCCAAGACTCCACTTCGTCTCGCTGCAAATCTAGAAGTTGAACGAGTCGGCTTGACCGCGTTCTCTCCAGTCATCTTCTTTTTACCTTTCTCTTTCTCTTTTGCAGCACTCTGAACAATTGCAGCCATATCACTCTTACATTTTACCTCGCCCACCTTTTTCCTTGCCTTTAAAACCTCCTTGACTGTAGCAATGGGTACATCTAGCATACCCATATCATCTAAAATACTCTCAATGTCCGCTACTGAATCAATGATCTCTTCAGACTCTTTCTCCTTTGTAACTTTTACCTCTACTACCTCAGAATTTTTGATAGGCATCACATCTAAAAGTGGGATGATTTCCTCTTCCTCCCCCTCACCTTGATGAAACTCATGCCCTCCCCCTTCCTCTCCAACTAGGTGCACATCTACCTCTCCTACCATCTTCAGTGGCATAACAACTTCATCAAAGTCAGCAACCATCACATTCAAAGGATCGACCTTCATCACCCCCTCATCGGAGAGCTCTAGCTCATCCCCATAAGACAACGAAAGAGATTCAGCCCCAAGATGAACAAAATTTTCCATACCCCCCATTCTAAAACTATAATGGGCATCCCTTGGGCTTCCGGAGGGACCCGAGGCTCCTCTCCTTCTTACGATGAGCAGCCTTCCTAAAAGGGAGAATCTCTCTGTCATACCTGCAGCCCACCCCTCTCCCAACGCCTTTACCTAGCTCTTGTTAGCGACGAGCGAGACTCTCTCCACCAAAAGGAAGCCTAAGAGAGAGATAATGGGGTTGGCCTTACCCTTTATTTGCCCTTTTTCTAGTTCTAAAAACGACTAATTTGACAAAGGCATGAAGGAACAACGCCCAATCACAAGAGAGAAAAATGACTCCCCGCCTCCCTTCTCAGCCGTTGTCAAATCCCCTGCCTCCTGAAAAATCTTTGTACCTTCTAAATCCTCCAAATCTATCGATTTTGATTCCCTAAAAATAGTCTTCTTTCTTATTATATCTCTATCTGCTATATAACTGCACTACTCTTCCTTTATAGTTACCCTTGTAAAATTATAAAAACTCTTAGAGTCTTGGTCAACTCTAAATCCCTTTGAAAATTCCCCTTTCTTAAGTACCGCCTTAGACACCTCATTAGTGACCACCACCTTTTTTGTCACCCAAACCTTTTTGAATTTCAAATTCGCAGATGCAGCATTCTCCATTCGATCCATTCGTCCACGTGGAATTGGAAATGCAGCCTCAATTCTACCTCCCATCATCAATCTTGGTTGCTGAGCCTTACATGCATCATTCTTCTAATGGCACCACGTTATACTTACCCCAACCTCTCCTAATAGTCATCCAATCATTATCTTCCAATAGTACTTTATTTGAATGTTGCACTTTATCAGACTTCATCAGCACAATTGGATCTACCTTCTGAACTTTTCGACCTTCAACTTCCACTCTAATGAGAAAATCCTCTGACCTCATAGAAAGCCTCAACATGCTTGGATTGGGGGACAAAGCATTCTTGACTCTAATCGGTACATAAGAGGCTTCCCCATTATAGAAATTGCTCAGATCTGCCTCCAAAAAATCTTCACGTAGAGCACATAGAGCACCTAACTTACGAAACACACTCAAATGCTAAGCATGTAAAGGTACTCCGAAAATTTGATCTAGTATGTGTTTTTTGGAGAAAAAGAATGTGCATAGAAACTCTATAAGTTAATAGTCATAGTCTTACCTCTAATTCTGTAGATCATCGTACTGATTGCCCTTTTAGCCTCCTCAATATTCATCAACATGAAGGCACATATATAATATCCGATCAGCTTTCCCTCTGAAGATGAGACAAACCCTAGGAGCACCTCGCCTAGTCGCAAAGTCCAAAAAGATCAGTTGAGGGTTGGCTAAAGGATCCTATAACCGTCGATTTTGTCATGCTTTCCTCCAGCCCATTCAAACCAACCTACAGATGAAGAAAATCACGATCCCGAAGTCCATCCTCTTCCTCCATCGATTTTGCAGCCCTAACTCATATTTAACGTCTCGTGTCACTCTTACTCTTTCTCTCTCAAGCTCTCTCCCACTAACCAGACCCAAAAATACACAAGTTTTTTCCTTTTTCAACTTAGGTGATAAAGCTTTTTCTGTGGTAATCATTTAGACCCCAAGTAATCAAATATTTCCCAAAAAAAAATCATTGGGCCCCATTTCACTTCTATGTTACTCTTTCGGCCTCCTTTGGGGAAGCTAGTATGTAGGTTCCTATCGCTTTTGATAGTGAATTATTCAGTGTGCGTAGGAAGATTATAACGCATCACCCTGTCACAGCCACGACCACCCTGCCTGCACTTCCACTTTGTCATCAGCACCTCCACCAAAGGACCCCACCCTACCTGGTTAAGTTTGGGAGGGACCCAAACCCAGCCCAACCCAACTATTAGGTTCATATTTTTGGAGTCAGATTTGTCCAGCCAGATAAGAGGCTTAAATACTCCATCAGAAAGAGAATAAAAGAGCATGTAATCTCTGGCATATATATATATATATATATATATGAAAACACTACACAATGCTTATAGGCGAAAATGAATAGTGATAACGCCTATGTTCATCACCATCTAAAGTTCATCGCACAGTCACAATTGTCCAGTAGTATTTCAATTTTCATGTTTTTTCTACAAATCAGAATGATCAAAAATTTGGAGCGTGTGTTCATCATAAATTTTTTCATGTAAAATATTTTTTTGATATTTTTCGTAGATTCTCCTATTTTTGATGAACAAGCGCTCCAAATTTCAGATCATTCTGATTTGTAGAAAAATAAATAAAAAATGAAACACTACCGAACATTTGTGACCGTACGATGAACTTTGGAAGATAAATGAGTGTAGGTGGAATTACTGTTTATTTTCACCTATCGACAGTGGTTTAAAAAATGGATCGGTGACCCGGATCGGGAGCCTCAAAAATCCATTCGAATTGGTGAATCGACGATCCGGATCGAGAATCGGCTAAGTCGGTCGGATTAAGTCTTAAAAAATATCTAAAAAAATATAAAAATTCATTATAAATGTTGTTTTTTAGGAATCCAATAAGAAATGGGGGTACTACATTATTATTTTATTTTTTTCATCAATTTACGAATATTGAGATGTTATTTTTCTGTTTAAACTTATGTTAACCATTAAATTTACATTACATAAAAGAAAAATCATAGAATCATCATGGATAAGATATATAATGATATATAAACTACAATAAAGAATAGATTAAATCGATGAAAAATGGGCACCAAAATCTCGAATTAATGTATTATTGTAATATCTTTTATTTTAGTTTTTCTTTTTATTTTTTGATGACATTATTTTCTTCCTTTTATTTTATTTTTAGAGCATAAATTGTTTTTTGACAAGAAATGCTTATTGCATTATCTTTTGTTTTTCTTTTTTCTTTTATTTTTTGAAAGATAAAAATAAAGCCCTTTTTTTTCCTTTTTTTATGACATTATTTTCTTCTTTTTTTTTTTTATGCCATTATTTTTTTCCTTTATATTATTATTATTTTTATTATTATTTGGATGATATTATACCCAAAACTAATTGAATTACATTATTATCTTAAA
This sequence comes from Amborella trichopoda, assembly GCF_000471905.2. The sequence goes on along the minus strand of NW_006499997.1, from coordinate 1,204,342 downwards.
AAACCCTCTAAAATAATTCATAATAGTACTTTAATTCATCTCATATTTGTAGTTTGGCGGAAAAAAAAAAAACCCAAACTGTTCTTCACAAAACCGTGACTCAAAATCGAAAATCTTTATCAATTATATACATACATTTTATGCATTAAAATAAAAAAAAATATATTTTTGCATTAAAAATTTAATGTGTATTTTTTTGCATCAATAATTTATCAACATGCAACTTTTTACATTAAAAATTTAACAATAAAAATTTAAAATACAGTTTAACTCGTCATGATAATAAAAACCTGGTCACGATTTTCACAAATTTTCATAAAATCACGATTTCTTGAATAAATCGATCATCAAATTGTTTTTAAAAAAAACGCAGTTCTTCACAGACCTACCTGACATCAGTCACTCCAACTCGAAAATCCACCTCAAATCAAATAAATTACATCAAATTGAATACATGTTATAATAAACAACACTATAAGGAATCAAAGCCCTATAATATTAACGCATTATTATAAAAAAATTGAATAAAATCGATTGAATGGAGGAAAAAAAAAAAATGCAGTTATTCACAGACCCACCTAACATCAGTCACTCTATCTCAAAACTCAAGCTCAAATTGAATAAATTAGATCAAATTGAATACATGTAATGATAAACAACACTATAAAGAATCAAAATCTTATAAAATTAACACATTATTTACAAATAATTGAGTAAAATCGATTGAATGGAGGAAAAAAAAAAAACGTAAGTTCTTCACAGACATCAGTCATTTTTTATAAAAAATCAAACTCAAATTGAATAAATCAGATCAAATTGAATACATGTGATAATAAACAACACTATAAGGAATCAAAACCCTATAAATTTAATATATTATTTGCAAATAATTGAGTAATATCGATTGAATGGTGGGAAAAAAAAAAAACAGTTCTTCACAGACATCAATGTTGTTTTCTCGAAAATCAACCTTAAATTGAATAAATCAGATCAAATTGAATACATGTGATTGTAAAAAACACTATAAGGAATCAAAACCCTATAATATTAATACATTATTTGTAAAATATTGAATAAAATTGATAGAATTGCTCAAAAAAAAAAAAGCAGTTCTTACGTGTTTTTCCTGCAACCATGGCTTTAATGTCAAATTTGATATGAAATCGTCCAAAATAAACAACAACTTCTAAACAACACTCTTAAGATCAATAACCCTCAGATTTTACAGAAAATGATGCCCTATTTTGCTTGAAATCAGAGAAATGGCGGATCCTTAAAACTCACGCTTTGTTCTTTACAGATCCAAATATTTGTGATCAAAATTGATGATTTCTACTACAATTTATTGACTAAAATACCTGAAAAGATTAAAGTAAAGGATGAAAGATTTGATTACAAAGCTGAAAAAGATGAAAAATGATAAAAAAATAAAATGGCAAAAAACCATGAATCCTGTGAAGAACACTATGCAGCCCATATTTTACTATTGGAACCAGTTTGACTCGGCGATTCACTGTTGGAAATCGCCCGATTCTCTCTAGACACAGGCGATTCCTAGTATTTCAGTGGAACCGGCATGGGTGTGCCGGTTCTCGAGTCGAACCGGGCGAGTTTGGTTCAACTCGTAGACTTTTGAAACACTGCTTCTAGGCATT
>NW_006499997.1:1120446-1134995 GCF_000471905.2 Amborella trichopoda | reverse complement strand
ATACTATATATATATATATATATATATATATATATATATATATATATAAACAAATGTGTAATGAAATAGGAAAGAAGAAAAATAGATACATACCTTGAAAACCATGTAAGGTTCATTTATTTCAATATCAAAATCATCAGAACAATTCAGGTTCTTGGAAAGAATATCAATAGGCTTCGTACGCCCTTCCCGCAGTCGAATTTGTGACCGGATTTTGCTTTGATCAAAATGAAACTGTGAGAAGATTTAGTTTAGCAGATCATGCCACATAATATCACAATGGGATAAAAAAATTGAATAGACTAACAAATTCTTATAAACAATCCAGTGAGAGCCATTACTAGCATACCTCTTCTTCTTTCTTCTCCCAGTCCTGAAACTCTGCTCTAGCACGTTCTCTAGCCAACATAGCCTGTAAAAGTGTAAAAGTTAGCAAATATTCTATCTTTCCAGTTCATATTCTTATTCATGCATACCGATAGAAAAAAAAAATCAAGTGCACAACCAACCATTTCTTCCTCATGCTGAGCTTTTTCAATTGCTCTTTCCTCCCTTCTCTTTTTCACTTTTTCAATTTCTGCCTGCATTATGAGTTAAAGCCTAGTCAAGGTACAGAACTCTAGGATTCTTAAACAAAGTATGCTAGGGTTAGGGCTGCCATTTAAATAGACACTCAAGCTACAATATGATCACGATTCAAGGAATAAAAGCTTGCACATGGAACAATCATGGTTGAATCAAATGATATTGATATAATTTGTGTTACTAGATCATGGATTAGAGTTAAACAATATTTTTCATGAACTTTAGATATTACAAGAACCGTAACATGGGAGAAGCTAATATAGAGTTTTATGCTCTAAGCCTCCAATAAATAACGAAGTCACATGCAGGTTAACCGTTAACCTTACAAAAAATTTCTATATTAGCATGCGGTCAAACTCAATGCATTATCTCATAGAAGTAAATCTTTCCATTGAAAAAGCATCTTCTAATCCTAAGGAAGCTTCCTTGCTCTTCTAGAATCTTGCTAGTGATACCTTTCACTCTTAAGGGAAAACTTGAAGGCAGCAATCATTACAATTAACGTCTCCCATGGTACAAATAATCAATAAACATATTTAATGTCTTAATTAACTTAACTTGCTTGACACTTTATGTGTTATGATTGCATTCTCACACAGTCAGACCATAGATATATGAGATCTTCTACATATTATGGTGAATCCTATCATGCAAGTGGAGGCTTGTGAAGTTCTTAAGCATCATTAATTAAGAGAAGAAACGTGTTAATTATGATGCAAGCTCTACAGATGATGCATCAGATAACCATGATGGTATCCTTCTCCATTTCTTTATTTTTGCCATCCTTATCTCTCCATTTTGCAGGTATGATATGTGACTTGATTCTGGAATTTCAGAGTTGCATGGTTTCTACCCTTCAACAGTTCTTGGAATCCAATAAACCCCCATGAGCATGCTTTCCATGTATTGGGAAGTGGAGGAATACGAAGCCCATAGAGAGATGCATCTCTTGTTGCCAGCTATTCAATATAAAATGCAAAAACTTAAAATAGAAAACACATCAGTTTCTCCAATCCCTTATCTGTCATATCAATTTCTATGTTGTGCTGTCTCAGGTATATATTGTCTTTTTGAAGTACAGATAATATTTCATATCTCGATTGGTAGGTGTATGCCTAACATTTGTACGTCTAACATTGTACAACAAGGGCATCTTTTGCATACTCTAGTTTTTCTTAGAGAGAACACCAAAGTGTGTTTCCTATAAGTAATGTTTCTCATTCTAATCCGAACAATAGGACCAACCTAATCCATGCCACAGACTGGTAAAAAAGGAAATGCTTATTTAGAAGTTTAAGTTGATACCATTCTTTCTCTTTGACGCTTTTTCTCAGCTTTAACAGACAGCATGTCCAATGTGAGACCTTGACCAACATCTCGTTCTATCTTCTTTCGCCACACAAACCTATGAAATTTTACAAATGCCAGTGTGTACATAGTCAACAGTTGAATTTGGGTAATAAATCAATCACATAATCAGGTTTAAATTCATGGGACAACCCTAATGCACATAATTTTCCACAAGAAAGTCTGAACAGAGAGAGATTAGAATACAGAACAAATATATATCAAAGGTCTCCATGCCAATAGAATGTAATTATCTAAACTCAATATCCTTTCATACAAGAAGCTTTAAATGTTAAGGATGATCCAAGACCTGAATCAACATTTGGGTAATATAGCAAGAAATAGTAAGAACACTAGGCTAAATAAAGAAGACAAGTATTCAATTATTTCAATTATGCCATAATCATAGTAACAGATGTTAAATTTGTACATTGCAGATGTACTACTGATGGAGACCAATGAGATCTAAGCAACAAACCTACTGACTTCCAAACAAGAAAGGCATAAACATGTTGGTATTCCATGCCCAAGACCAGATAAGCAATTTTCTAATTATATGTCTCACTGGGCAGAGATCAAGACCACTACCTTTAAGCAATCCACTTTTTCTTTATCGGTTAAAAGAGATATCTACTTCTTGAGAACAAAGTTTAGCAGCTATAAGTATTCATTTACAGTTTTATGGCTTATGTAATGAAATCCAAGCAAATACTAGAAAACCTATTTAAGTATTTCACACTGATATTCAGAAAAAAAAAGTTGATAAACGCAACCACAAACATAAGATAAACTTTCAATATTTGATTCTGATCCTCGTATAACTTTGACGCAGATAAGCTTGCGTAAGAGTGAAATTGGATCTCACTATTTCATACTAGGCATATATATGACGAAACCGTTATCTATTATGAGGATTCCTCTTGTTTTAAATGTATAAGGAAACTACTTCACTAGTGTGATGTGACAGACTAAGCAAATAAATATTGATTCTTATGTACACATGTCATATACCAAGTCTTAAAAACTGAGCGAGTCCATAGCTTTCTAACGGAAAGCCACATTCTATATATTAAAGCAAAAAACATTTGTGTTACTTTGGCGTGGCGGTAAACTTATCCAATACTACCAAACTAGATGGAACAAGGGAAAGCTTTATGTCTTTTACATAAGGACCAGAGCACATGCAACAGAAATACTAAAAAATGCTAATGAATGCCACTAATAACACGGCAAAAAAGGCATCAAAGATTACATAGTGCCAGAAGGATTATCAAATGCCTTTGCAGCCTACGAAATTGGCAAAGACAACTCCTGAAAGTTGTAAACCTCCATCTCAGTTTCAAAACTAGTAGAGCCAGACAGAGACAACAACAACTACAAGGTATCATTGTTCAAAAAAATAGAGCGCCCAGGCCTTTTGGACCGCCTAGGCGACCACCATGGCTTGCGCCCCGCCCAGACCTAGGTGGAAAAGTACTTTTTGTTTTTCATTTTTTCAAGATATAAAAGTTTAGAATGATGGGTTTTAGGTTTATTTGAAACCTGCACCCACAATAACCCCTTTTAGAGAGAAACAAACCTCCACAAAACTACATTTCATTGGATCGAATCATCGAAGTGTTTCTCAAAGTTTAGAGTTCGAGCAACCAAAGTAAGTGCATTTTTTAGATTGCTTGTTTTATTTTAAAATGTCTTCTTCAGGAGTTCGTCGGAGTGGAGATCCAAGTTGGAAATATGGATACAACCCGAATCCAAATGACAAAAGTTGTATTAGATGCAATTTTTGTGAAAAAGATACAAAATGAGGCATAAGCCGGTTTAAGAAACATCTTGCCGGTATTAAAGAGGATGTTGCCCTTTGTAACAATGTTCCTGAAGCTATCGGAGAGCAGATTAAGCAATTTATAAGTTATGTAAAACAAAAATAAGAACAAAATCATTGTCATAGATCTATTTCTATTTCTACCACTTCTAGAAGAAGTGATCTGCGTTGGAAGTATAGGTACAACCCAAAACCAAATCATAAAAATTACGTAATTTTTGTGAAAAAGATACCAATGGGGGTATTAGCTGATTTAAAAAAACACCTTGCTGGTGTTAGAAGTAATGTTGCTTCTTGTCCAAAGGTTCCTGAAGCAGTTCGAGATGAGATTAGACATTTTTTGAATTTTGAAAAACCAAAAAACGATGAAAATAAGTCTTGTTCTATGAAGTATCTTCTCCAGGTTCTAGTCGGAGTGGTGATCCAGGTTGGAAGTATGGTTATAACCCGAATCCAAGTGATAAAAATCGTATTAAACGTAATTATTGTGGAAATGACACTAATGGGGGCATTTACCAATTTAAAAAATACCTTGCCGGTATTAAGGGGGATGTTGCCCCATGTAAAAATGTTCCTGAGGCTACCGAGGAGGAAATTATACAATATTTGATTTCAGAGAAGCACACAAAAAATGGTAGCGCAACCAAGACTCTTAGGACCTCATCTGCATAAACTGTACATACTAGTAAGAGGAGGGTAGAAGAAGAGGAGGAAGAAGAGGCAGATTATCCTACACTTGTATGGTTTTACAGTTTACTGTTTTAACACTATGGATTATCAAAATTCTCTTCTCGACGTCTCTTTTTTTTTTTTCAACTTGGAATATAGTATATTGGTAATTTGGAATGTTTCTTACTTTTTTTCAACCGGGCAGACGTCTAGGTTCTGGGCACCCGCCTAGGCAGCCACCTAGCAGCCTGGACCCCCCAGGCCGCCTAGGACCCACCTAGCGCTTTTTGATACATTGCAAAGTATTATTTTTTGAAGAAATGTTAACTGCAACTACAAGGGTGTATTATTAACCCCCGGAGTGTTGTAATTTCTTTCTTCTTTCCAAATTCCAGGGTTGTGGGTACTCCTCGTAACAAAGGAAAAGCCTAATTCACCATAACAAAGGGAAAGCCTAATTCATGAGATCTTCAAGCAAAGCAATCATGTCATCAACAGGAGGACACATACATACATATCATCGCAGGATCAAAATTGTTCGACTTGAACCTTCATGTGATTATGCTACCTAGAATTTAAATAAGCCACCCTTCCATAGAACATAGAGTTATAAGACACAAGTACATCTTTTCATTTGTTCACAAATCGAATTTAGGAGAACAAGGCGCCAGAGAACTTGTTCGTCCATAAATTAGGGTAAAAACATGTATTTGATGGGGAAATTTATTTCTTCTAGTGTTACACAATTCACACCAGGAGAATACAATGAAAAAACAACAGAAATTTATATAGAATCACAGAAAGCATAGGAAGATCCAAAGATTTCAAATTTCCAGAGCTTACTTCTCGTTCAAGTTTGTATCCCCAAAGGGATTGGAATCATTGGAATAACCAGAAACGGTCTGCGTCTTGAGCTTCTTTGCCACTTTCAAAGCCTGAAGAACAAGCGCCATGATGAGGAGCCTAGAAAAGAAAATGAAAAATATTTAGAAACGGGAACATTGACTCGAACCTTTTTCTGGGCTTTCTTGGCAATGATCTCGTTCTTTCTGGCCAAGTACTCCTGAATTTCCTCCTCTGTTATTTCTCGACGACTTGGATTTCGACTTCTCTTTCTACCAGGGGAGGATGAGTAAGAGAAAGAGGAGTTGTCTGAATCTGCCCCTGACCTTGACAAACTTCTGCTCCTCCTCCTCCGCCTGCTACTGCTGTCCCTGTGGTGTTCGCCCATCTCTCTCTAAAACGCACCGTGTTTCTTCTTAAAAGCCTTGAGAGGCCTCCAAGGCCAAGGGATTCAATGCGATTCGAAGCCTCACTCTCTATCCAGAAATGCTACTAGGAAAGGAAGAGAGAGACACCATGGAGAAACTTCATCCCGTTTATTCGCAGAGGGATGGGAGCTTCTGTGAGACCTTATGTGATAGAGAGAGAGAGAGAGAGAGAGAGAGCCGTTTACTTGCGCAGAGGGTTGGGAGCTTCAAGCTTCTTAAAGAGACAGAGAATAGCCGATGGGAGCGTTGTGCGCATAGCGTATGGTTTAATTGCTCTTATGGGATGAGAGAGAGAGAGAGAGAGAGAGCCGTTTACTTGCGCAGAGGGTTGGGAGCTTCAAGCTTCTTAAAGAGACAGAGAATAGCCGATGGGAGCGTTGTGCGCATAGCGTATGGTTTAATTGCTCTTATGGGATGGAGTTTATAGAGACAGACGAGCGTCATGGGGGCAAGGGATTTCAAGTGGACTGTATAATTTTTTATATTTTTTTGGAAAAATGTTTGTACACCAATATTCAAATATCTTCAAATTGATAATTTTAACATCAAGAAGCATGAATACGAGAAAAAATTAAATTTCAAGTTTTACAAATGATGTAGTTTGTATTGTAAACAAATTGATAATTTTAACATCAAGAAGCATGAATACGAGAAAAAATTAAATTTCAAGTTTTACAAATGATGTAGTTTGTATTGTTTTTTTTTACAGTCAATTTTTTAGATTATATGTTTTCATATATTTACTCGATTTGACATTATTTTTGAAGTTTTAAATTTTATAATTAAAAATAAAAATATATTTTAAGGCTATCACAAAGTTTTTCGGTACTAAAACTATATTTAAAACTACATTTCTTGATATTATTTGAAGGTGTGCTTTACTTTGATTGTGTAGAACCTTGGCTCTATACAAACCGCATCGAAACTGTGTCCATACTAAAAAGTTCACTTATATTTTTACAAAAATAGGAAGTAAGAAATCATATGGTAGATTATGGTTAATATCGAAACTGTGTCCATACTTAAAAGTTCACTTACATTTTTACAAAAATAAGAAGTAGGAAACCATGTGGTAGATTATGGTTAATATACGTGATGAATTATGGAGTTTACGAGTCACTTTTATTTTTAATTTATTAATGTTTGAAAACAATATCCATTTTATTTTTATAATATTTTTTTAGCAACCCGTGAGATTTTCTAGCAAAACATGTTTTAGTGTTTGTTTTTATTACTTCTTTAGTAAAAGTATATAAAGAGACTATTTATATTGATGCAAATACGTCACAATCATTTTTGTCCATTAGATTTTAAATCAGATGGGTATAAGAATGTCATTTATCAAACTGTCTAAAAACAAAATTGAAACTTTCCAACATACACCAAGCCTTCCAATTTGAGATGCAGTCGCTAAGAGTCATTGTCATTTGTGACCTCCTTGTAATGGAGATAATAATCTCTTTGTATACTATCCCCTTTCTTTATTATTGTATCTTTGTTTACATATTGTTTACATAAGCACATGCATCACACTTAAATCCACTACACTACTTTACTTGCCATCTTACCAGGCATTAATACGGGTTTAGTGAAATTCCATGGCTTCTTAAAATTCGTGCAAATCAATCCTCGTAACATAAATTAGGATTTTTCTCATTATTGAATATGCCATCCAAGTGGTAGGCGTGCGTTGTTATTTTGCCCCTCAAATATATGTAATAAAATACGGAAAAAATTTATATAAGATTATAACCTTATTGGTAGAAATAAGGTTGCTTCAATCTATATCATCCATATTATTTGAACGGTTTGGTTTGCATAAGGTTATAACTTTAAACAATCAAATTAAGGCACACCTCTAAATTTTATCATAAATGTAATTTTAATGTAAAATTTTTTTAAAGAATCTATTTTTATATCTAATTATAAAATTTTAAACTCTAAAAAATGGTTCAAATCAAATAAATCTATAAATATATGTAAATCTTGAAAATAGGAGTACCATATAATGTAATGCAAGATACAGTATTTCATGGACGCGAAGTCTTTTATTCTTTTCATATTCATATATCTTGATGCCGAGACAATCAATTAGAAGGTTTTTCAATGTCTAAACAAGTTATTATGATGGATTTTTGAGATGCATCTTTAATTCTACTTCAGTTGCAACCTTATCTAAACTTTTCCCTTATTTGAATAATGCAATTGAATACTATCCTGAAAGACATGTCAATGCCAGTGTGCTATCTATATGTCTTGCGGCAATCTTTCGCCGAAACTTTCATTTTGAAACCACAAATGTTACCCACCGTAGCCAAGCTACCACATTTTGCGTCTCTGGAGAAGGAAAAACAAAATTCCGTGTAATTTTCTATTGAGAAGCGGATCTAAGATCCCATTTTCGAGTGAGCAGAAATGAGCAAAACGTCGAAACTGGAATTTCTAGGGCAAAATATCAACTGGATCACGCTTTCTTATTGAAACTGAAATTCCAGGCTAAGGGCAAGGATCAACTTTATCACCCCGCCAAACCTCTGGTTTCTTGTTTCTCTGCCGTGATTAGTGATGGGAGGGAAGGAGGTATCAGAGAGCTGTGTCAACAGCTTGGTTACAGAGATGGTTTCATCCTATTGCAACCGCTTCTATTCTACTAAGCCAGAGCTCGCAGCTCGAAGAATTGAAGCCATTGGATTCCAAGTTGGTCTCCAACTCTCTGAGAGGTTAGGCCCATGCCTGTTGATCAAACTCTGATCTGAAAAATTTACGCTTATTTCTTCGTTCTCAGGTAGCCACTTAAGCTCTGTATTTATTTTTTAAAATCTTGAAAGCACCAAAAAAGGAGACTAGAGTTTTGGGAGAAAAGTTCTTTGGTAATGGATCCATGGCGTTCTATCCTGTGTAAATTAGGGAGTCATATGGAAAAACCTGGGACAGAATTCTAGGGTTGAAAACGCTTGCTTTTTTGAAGGTCATTATGATTGCGGGCAGCGGGAGAACGGCCAGACGCTTTGAAATTCAAAACTCACTTGCTTGAAAATGCGGTATCACTAACTGATGTATTCTAAGGCAATAGGATTGAAAAATGGGGCACAAATTGTGGAACCTTCAAGAACCTTTCTAGATTTAGGGATGCATCACCAACTATGCTCTAAGCGAGGGATGAGTGCTAGGGTTTTCTGATAAATCATCCTTATGCTTCAAATATGGGGCATGGAAGGCTTGTGTTGATTTTGAATTGTAAGATATTTTTGTAGCATTGCTGGCAATTACCACTGGAATGTTGGTTTTTGTGACAATTTGCATCAATCAAAATTTGGAAGACCATTTTTATGCATAACATTTAGTTGAGGTAACAGCATGGGCATCTTTCCAATCTTTGCAAGAAGATTCCTGGGCACATATGAGTTCAGTCGCCTTCTTTCAGGGTCATTTTCTGTAGTTTTAAGCTTAGTCATCAGCTTTATTTGGTGTGCATGTCCACTCCATGCTATAGTATTTTTCTTAGCTTTTTTTCCCTTAAACCATTAGTATTGTTAGGTTTGAAATTTCATCAACATGGAAAGTTTTGTCAAAGTTTTACGTTAGCTGCCCATCTACCACAACCCACCCCCTTTACCCAGCTTCGGATGGGTTAAGGGAAAGTTTACCTCTTGGACTAGCTTCTTTACCCGCGCTCGTCATGAATGTCGTGGGAACCCTTGCCTATTTTTTCACTGCAATTGGGTGTTTGCGACGCATCACTTCAGGGGAATGCCCTAGTGAGCCCTTGCTCATTTATTAATGTACTAAGGTTCTGGTATAGTGCGTTACTTAAGGGGAATGCCCTAGTGAGCCCTTGCTCATTTATTAATGTACCAAGGTTCCGGTATAGTGCGTCACTTAAGGGGAATGCCCTAGTATAAGCAGATAACTTAGATTCGTTTGGTTTGAAATTTCATTTCTCAAATTCTCCCAAAAAAACTTGTTTTACTCTTGTTTCATCCATTCTACAGTCGTATGATTCTCGACCATGAAACCTATTTAGATTTAACCAATGTTTCATGATTTTGCTTTGTTATTTCCCTAGTATACAATTACTTTAATGATAAACACAATCTAGCCTAAGTACTCTTTCTCTTTCCACCTTATTGTGTTAAGTTATTGGTTATGCTGGTTGGGATGACTTGCATATTGAAAATGTTGTTGTGGAGATAAAGAGTAGCTATCCTTGTTCAAGAGTGGAAATCCATCTCTTAAAGAGTAGCTATCTGTGTTCATGCGTCGAAATCCCTCTCTTAAACTATGTTCAGTGACTTGAGAAGCCATCCGATATTTGAGTATCTGGTTTTTTAATTTGTTCTAACTTTGCTTTATTGTTGCCTATAATATTTGTAATATGCCATCTTTAAGATTTTGCTTTTAAGAAAACTCTCCCCTTGTTCAATGAAGGGGTTGTTGGGGTTTACAACCAATTTACTGTGATGGTTCTAAATATAAGAATATCACTAATACTTACGTGAATATTTTCTGCTCCTTAATTGTATATGCCATTGTATATGGCATTCTACAGATTCTCAAAGATTGATGGTTCTATCCTTGAGATCTATAGCCAACCTTCTTGTTAGTGATGTTGAGGCATTTGCTTCTTTTATATTCAGCTGACTCTATGTCACATGTTTGACATTAATTAGAGCATACCATGTACATGTTACTGGGAACAATATTTACTAGCCAACACAGTCATTGGTATAAGGTATAACCTACTTTTGGTCCCATGCATTGGGAATTAGGAGCCACCTAGTTGTGGAAACATGAAACCCAATTACCTAGACTCCACTGAGGTTTGTATACTCTATTGTCTAAAAGCAACATAGGTGAATACGAAATAAAATGCGAGAGAAATTACACCAGATTAGCTTAGGAGCTTCGCTCAAAGGATTACATTCATGGGCATGGGAAACGAAAATCCACTATTCTAATTGAGATTGCAGATTTTAGGATAGAGAGTAATTTCGACAATTAGTATCAAAGTAAGGTTATACTTAAATCCTTGATAGTAACAAGTGCTATTTTAGTGCATGGTTTAGTAAGAGTAGCTAAGGTTTCTATAGGCGTTTTAAAAAACACCTTGTGAAATATGTAGTATTCGGTTTCCTCCAGTGTTTCAAAAAGCGTTAAGCGGTACTTAGGCGGTCAGGGGGTCCAGGCCGCTCAGCGCATAGGCGGGTGCCCAGAACCTGGGCGACCTAGTATAATTTTTTTTTTTTTTTTGGGGTTTTGCTCTCTCTAAAATAACCTCTAATGGGTTTTAGGTTTCAAATGAACCTAAAACCCACAATTTTGCCTCTTTAGTATTAAAAATATGACCCAAAAATACCTGCAAGGAGTCGCATTTCTGCCCCTGGGCAGGGCACAAGCCTTGGGCGGCTGCCTAGGCGGGTTCTGGGGGGCGCCCAGGGATATCCGCCTAGGCGCTGGGCAGTCCGCTTTTTAAAATAGTGGTTTCTTAAAAAAAACAATGCAATATTTGGTGTGAGGTGGAGATTATGATGGTAAATATTATGTTCTCCTTCTTTTATTTATTTGATATTTGTTAAACACATTCTTCTTCAACAAGAATAATTGAGTGATTTGTGCAACAAAAAAAAAGAATCTATTAAGAAAGGAACAGTTTAGCATCAAGCACCCTCCCAACAGTTCAAAGTATAAGGAAAGAAAATGAACAACCACGATTATGAGAAAATTTGATCGGCATCTCCTTTTAGAAAGATAATACCAGTTTCTCATTTCTCTTGTATCTCTTTCTTACTGTAGTTACTAGTATGAAAGAGGAGTGATAGGCTGGTGTTGCCAATAAGAGAGCAGGTTTTGAGTGATGATCAACAGGGAATTTTGAAGGGTTAGAGGTATAATGTTTTACCACATAATATGTCATTTTATACTCATGGGCATATATCCTTTGCACAAACTACTTATATCCTGTGTTTTTGTGATCTGTTTTATGTTTTTGCTTTATTTCTTGTGCTCCTATTTTTGGTTTAGATTTGCCAATTTTGCTTTTAGTTGGCTATGTCCACCATCTTTGTGTAAAAATTCTTGTAATTATGGTCATGTTTTCTCATTTGGGTAGGTCTCAAAATCCCAATAACCAGTATCCAAGCTAGGCTATACCTTGTTCCAACAAGTCTCCATGGGAAAGCATATTTTTTTATTTGTATGAGGCCCAATCTTGATTTAGGAGGTTCATCTCTCTCTATCTGCAGGCTGTGCCTTTCTGTGTTGGAGGCCTTGCCTCTCACTCTTTCTAGAAGCCCAAGTTTCCTTTTTCATTTTCATTCCTTGGACTAACAATGTTCCTTATTTCTTATCCTATATGTATTGGGAATTGCAATCCAAAAGGCTCCATGTGCTTCTTTCTCTATCTAAAATGTAGCTCCCAATAGAGATTTGTCATATCATAACTCATCTCCAGAGATTTCCCAATTTAATTAATCATTCGACTTGCCCAATTAAACTTACATAAGAGTTCGATAGGAATAGAAGAATACATCTTGGATCATGATTTTGCTATCACTAGAATCCAACAACTTGATTGAATACCAACCCCTTGATGTGGTAGGTATTCATGAGCCACTACATTTAGATAATGCTTTAAGGCCCTATTTGGACACCTTCGTAGTTGTATCAAATAAGTTACCCTGTGTAGTTTTATGGGCGGCTTGAAAAACTGAAACAGCCATAGCCACACCAAAGAAGTCCACTCTTTTCGGGAGAAGTGGAGAAACAGAGTTTATTTCTTGTTGTTGTACAAGAGTTTTGGTGGCATTTTAGGAACAGGCAACGTTGTTTTCTCCATGAATGGTCATGGATTAAGTTGGGATGCCTATGAATCTTAAACAGGTGTAAGAAAAAATAGTGCTATTGCTAAAGAAATGTGCACCCAAATGGGGTGGAAAAGAATGGCTCCATGAGAGTGGTATTTTGGCTTAACTTTTTAGCATAACATACGAAGTATGTTTCATGCTAATGCTTTAGAAAAATCCCAATTATGTTATGGAGAAATAGAAAAATGCTACAGAAAAACAGAAAACTATGAAGATAACAAAGTACTGAGATATTAAGATATCACAAACTTGAAGCGTGTTTTAAAACATTTAAAATTGCTTTCACTTAAATCTGGTTTAAGGGTTGAGGAGCCAAAGTTAATAAAAATGAAGAAAGAAAATGAAATGATGAAATCATGCTTGATATAAACATTATTCCTGTAGGCTTTGTTAGAGATCAGTAAATGGGGCATAGGCCACTTCAAGAAATCAAGGCCTCACACTTTTTCTGAAGGCTGTTTATTTTGGTTTTGCCTTGAGGCATAAGCCCCATGTATGAGAGGATAAGGCTTCTTAAACCAGGAATCCTTTTTGGAATTCTTTTTCCCTTTTCTTTTTTTTTGTGTTGACAAGTTACAAAGCTAAGAATCATCTTGATGTTTCACATCATGTTATGGGGCCCCATTGCTTGGCGCAAAACCTAGTTGAGTTTGAGGGAGTTCTATGTCAGTTTCCTAGTAAATCCTCCTCTTTATTTTTCTTTTAATTGTAGATATCCTCTGATTCAGTCAGTCCTTTTCTAGCAGGTTTGGTTTGTGATGGCAGGAGAAGCCTGTATGTGTGCATTGGGCATTAGAGAGGGGTTGGTGGAGGACATGAGAGCAATGTAGCAAAGTGGTTGAGAAAAATTTGTGCAGGATCTATCTGGAAAGTAGTTAGACCATGTGTGTCAGGGGGAAGATGTGATAATTTTCGGAATTGCAAAGGGCCAGTTTTTACTACGCTGAAAAATGGCCAGTTGTATATAATCTGAATATATTTTTGCTGATCATTAGATCTAGTACCTACTGTAACTATAAGAATAACAGTTGAAACAACTAGACGCATGGTGCTGATGGTGGACCTGGTGGCAGGTTGGAGGAGTTGGAGGGTGTTTCTCATATTTTTGTCTCCTAGCAAAGTTCCTCTGCTGGACAATTAGAAGCCTTTTGGTACTACATTGGAGGCTACATGTTGTAAACTTTATGAAAATGTGTGGAGTTGATTTGACCTTGTTATAGTAGGTTGACTCAGGCCTAAATGCAGTCATATACGAAGAGGTTACAATTAGTGCCTTTGCTATGAGTGGTGCTTTTCGGGAATTTAGATCCTCAGGATCTCAGAGATGTTGTCAGAAAATGTGCTTGGTTTACAGTTATAGTACATGGCATCAATTTTCTGGGGATTAGGGTTAATTTTGGTTGGAACCTATTGTTTTTTAGGCAACTTTAGCCCCATTAGTTTACTTTTTAAGAAGGGTGGCTGCGTTATGGTAAACTGACATGTCATGTCTTTCTTTATAGAAGAATGAGTTGGTAGATCTTCTCTTGTGCATTACAATCTTGTTGTAAATTTGGATCAGTTTTAGCATCCGTAAGTGACGAAGAATATCAGTTCTCGGTGTTGTGGTGCATAACCAAATGAGACATGTCTTGGATCATGCACCAATTTGGGTCGTTGCCATTCTAGATTTGAGGTGATGTCGATGGAATCCAGCATCATGGTTGAAGGAATTGATGAGAGGATGACAGCCTCATATTAGACATGTTTTTGATACATTTTATGATAAAACTTAAACTTCTTTAAGAAAATCTGTGTATGTTGAAAGTGGAAGTGGAGTGGCTTGAGTTTGATATCTATATACATTAGACATGTTTTTGATACGTTCTATGATAAAATTTAGACTCCTTTAGGAAAATGTGTATGTTGAAAGTGGAAGTGGAGTGTCTTGAGCTTTGATATATATATATATATATATATATATATATGCCATCCGATGTAGAAATCTAATAG